>OY856413.1:405292378-405479878 GCA_963693085.1 Alisma plantago-aquatica
ATGGATGAAGTTCCTCCTTCAACCTACCTGAAGGAAGTGGATCCATAAATGGATGAAAGGCTTTCTTATAAACCCTAGAGCATCTTCAATCATCTCATTTGTTCTTTAAAGACTACCCTAATCCACCTATTTAACATAAAGTAGAAAATTTTTCATCCCACTTAAGATGAATTTATCTACTGTCTCTATTTTGGGTAACCTAAAATAATGATGTTACCATGATATGATTCATTACTTAAACACTCATCATCATCATCATCATCTAAGCCTCACTCCCAACTATGTTGGGGTCGGCTACATGCATCCTTCATTTCTATTTAGCTCTATCATGGGCCATATTCTGGTTGAGAAGTAAAGATTCAAAATATCTGTTTATAATATCATCCCATGTTAATTTAGGTCCTCCTTGTTTTCTATTTATTGTTCTTGAATCAATGGAATTGCCTCGTATAGGCGCATTTGTCGGTCTGTGTTGCACGTGTGTGTACCATCTGAGTCAGCCCTCACAGCTTGTCCTCAATGCTCGCCACCCCCATTTTATTCATGATATACTTATTTCTCAAGAGATCCTTTCTTGTCTTCCCACACATCCATCTCAGAATATTCATTTCAACTGCATTCATCTTGTTGAGACCTTGTTTCTTCACCGCCCAACATTCACTCCCATAGAGCATAGCTGGCCGTATAGTTGTTGGATAGAACTTACTTTTTAACATGAGAGGGATCTTATGATCACATAAAACTACAGTTGCACTCCTCCATTTCAACCATCCTGCAGTGATCCTATGATAAATGTCATTTTGGACATCACCATCTATTTGAATAATAGAACCCAAGTAATGAAATTTATCACATTTTGGTATATCTACTTCGTCCAACTTGGCTCCATCATTCACACTGTGAGATTGGCTGAAACTACAATGCATATACTCAGTTTTGTGCCTACTAATTATCAATCCATTTGATTCCAATGTCTTTCTCCAACATTCAACTTTATTATTCAATTCATCTTTAGTTTCATCAATCAAAACAATGTCATCATGAATTAAACACTATGGTGAGAAATTCATATTTCTAAATATCTTCTACATTGACCCAAAAATAGATGATAACAAAGAATGATGTGATGTTGTAATGATAATTTGAACAGTCAATATATAATCTCCTTATTGGTTTTGGGCTTCACTCACTATATACATGTCTAATATTCTGACTTTATACTCAAGTTTTATTTTGAGTTTGGATATATCTTGGATGCATAGTAATATGTACAATTGATTATACTATGTCTGCATGATAATAATGTTGAGTAAAAGGAAAATTATTATATGGAATATAGGATTCCAAATAGTTCAAGCATTTCTAAACTTTGGGGAAAATTTCTTTTAGGAGGGAAAGATGTGATGAATTGGATTTCCCCCATTTGTTGATCTACGTACCTTTATACACATTCTTGTATCCAGTTTTCTTCTTGAGACCCACTTCATCAATTCAATGATCATAAATCATACATGACTCTCTAAATTGAAACTTAAAGCTTTCTATTGAACTATATGTACTCATTATGTGAAACCCTAGCCTTAATTGAAGTGATTACTCAATTGGATTAATACTCGATCATTCTTTAAACCCATGATGTAAGAAATTTTGTGAAAGAAGATAATGTTATTATAAATCTCTACTTCATATTTCATAAGTTTTGGAGTTTAATACCATTTTCCAAAGTTGTGGGAGATAAAACCCATTTAATTTATTTTTCTCCTTGACCTACCCACATCAACAATTTTGAGCCTTGGCTCATGAAACAGGGCCCAATCTAAGGGACCTCTATTATTTCCCACCTTATGGAATTAGGGGGAGGAGACAGCATGGAGGCCTTGGAGGTTTCTACATTTCTAGTCCTTTTAGAACAAACAACGCACTCCCAATCTATTCTCCTTACTTTTCTAACCGTATTAGTTTGTCAATTTACTCATTTTAGTGCACAATGTGTGAGATAAACACTTCTCCAATTTATGACTTTGACTCTTGGTAAGAGGATGTTTTCAAAACCCAAATCAAGGGATAACCACAAATGATAAATGGCCAATTCACATCCATATTCCTACCCCATTTGATCCCACTCTTCTCTGACTACAAATAAAGCAAAGTACACCTCCATTTCTTCTCACATCTTCCCTACTTTGATGTGACGTGTTTGTAAATACAATTTGGGGTTTTTCTTCTTTATTCCCCAAGTCAACAAATGATGAAGCAACCAACCTATGAGCCAAAATTGAGGCAAACATCCACCTTTTCAGTCCTCCCCATGGCCTCCTACTCCCTTTTCCCCAATGTTAGTGATAGTCTCCTCTATGACCATGGCCTCTACTCTCACCTAGTCTTTTTGGGAGAGATAAAGACACATCCATCTGATCATCATGTATCCAACAAAAATCCATGATCTAGTAGCCCAACTTTCCCAAAAAAAGGTAAATCAAATTTTCTTCTCCCCTTGAAAATTTGTCAAAAAAACCATTATTATGAGTTAATTCTAGAAAATGTATTCGTGTTCCAAATAAATCATTTAAATAGTCTATTTTGATAATAAAAATGAGAGAAAGAAAATAAACATTTTGCAAAGGTTAAATATGTATCATTTTTCACTGATGCCTCAGTTTCCATCCTAGTTTGTTATTTAAATTAAATACTTGATAAAATATTGTGCTATCAATTCCCTAATCCTAAATCTTGACTACATCAATACTTGAAATATTTATGGCAAACCAAATTATCTTGATAATATATAATGAGTACAACAATAATGATGATATGGATAACAATATCTATATTGATCATAGTGTTAACTACCTAATATGACCTCAGTGTAGATTATTCTCTTTGTATTGAATATTGACTATGAGATATACTAATCATCAATATTGCAAATGTTGATAATGTTGAAATATGATGAATGATATCACTTAGGTTTGAATCTCCTCAATTGTGTTGGTTCAAATTTACATCACAAAAATTGAAGCATGCATACATTTTTTTCATGTCAGGATCGTTGACCTAAATCTTGAGCTTGTATCTCCATAATGTACTCTCTGAATCAATATAAGAGATGAATACTCCTATTTGATCAGACTAGTGGCAATGAAGATAAATGCTTCATTGTGTACTATCTCTTCTTTGTTGCTCAGTTATATATTGAGTGTGATCATGTTCCCTATGGATTAGCCTTTTGATTTTTTATACATATATTGATGAACCATTCACATAAATAAGAACCCACTTCCATTTTCCCCCCTTCCTAACTAGAAGCGACATGCATTCAAAACCTTCGATATCCCTTCTTGATTAGAAGTGGAAATTTCTTCAAACAACCTTGATTCCCTTCTTAGATGAGATGTGAACATGTCTTCAGACACCCATAATTTCCCTTGTTTGATTAGAAATGGACATGTCTTCAAACACACATGATTTCCTTTGTTGATTAAAAAGTGGACATTTCTTTAGACTCCTAAATATATTGGAAAAAGTCACTTTGATGAAGAATTTTTATATATCAAGTCTTTCATAATAATGAAAATCTTGAATTTCTTTATAAGACCTACCATGCACACAATATTTTCATGTACTAAAGAAATATGAATTTGGATTGCCACCTTACAATAGCATTTGCAATGGTGGTATTGTTATATTATGATTTTAGGCAATGAAAAAAATGAATATTTCCATACCTTATGCTTCTACTTTACTTGATATCTAAGATACCTATAGATATCTTGAACAAGAATCATAAAAAAAAGCTTCCTAGGGTTTACTCAATAGAAAGGGAATGTGTATCTAGTCCTAATTATGTATATTTCTTTCAAAATTTCTTACATTTTCCCATGTAAGATGGTTTTGGTTCATTTTAATAAAGATAACATCATTGACTTTTTGTTAAATATGTTTGCGTGTATGATATGGGCCACTTAGGTATATGAGCACTAATCACTTCGTCACTTCTTACCATGACAATTGGATTGGCATTGGTGGACAAAATATTCTATGACATGGAAGATGCTTGGTCAATTGAGAGAAGACTTGAATCTCTAATTGTGATATTTTTTTATCATTAAGCGTGCTTCTCATTCCATAATCACAAAATTTACAAGTGGGGGGAGCAAAGCTCAGTAGAATCTATCCATGTAGATTTTAAGAAGAAAGCAAACTATCTATCTATGTAAACTTCTATAATCACTAGCAACACAACACCACACTCCTTGTCGGTCAGGGCTAGCATTTTCAAAAATAACTCTATTCCTATGAATCCAAATATGGTAGAGAATTAGTGCAGCAAGCATTCCTTCATTTTTGCTTTTTAGTAGATGTAGATCATCGTTGCTCCTTGGGGTGAAGGAAAGCATTGGGCTCACTCTGCTCCATATCACAGCAGCCAGATCACATCCCCATAAAACATGGCTATTAGATTCAGTCTTTTTGCAGCAAAGACTACACCATGAGGCTAGGACAAAGCCCCTTTTCTACATAATATCTTCTGTGATGAGCCTTCCATGCATAATTTTCCAACATCAAAGAATGATCCTCTTGGGCGCTCTGGTACCCCAGATCCATTTGGTCCACACTAGTTCAACATGCTTGGGTTTGCATAGATTTCAAGCATCCTTCAGCGAAACATCCCTCTGATTCATAAGCATACAGATGTCTCTTCCAGTGCCAAGCTGAATGTTCTTACACAGCTTATCCAGTTCTTCAATTCCTCTTTGGCACGGTATATCCCACACCCCTTCTATAATGATGTTGTTTAGGTAGCTATCAGGTCTGAGCTTTGATCTCAGGCGTAGAAACCCTAGGTCCTTAACACAAGTGTCAAGGAATTGGCCATTGACCCAAGGGTCCTTCCAAGTCATCACTCTTGTCCCCCTGCCCTATGTTAAATCTCAGATAAGACAGACAATCATCTCTGACTCTTAGGATGTTCTTCCACATCCAGCTATTCATTTGCTTGAGTTTGCATGACCACATAGTCTCCTTCTTGATATACTTGTTGTGTATCCACCGAATCCACAGTGAATTCTTCTTATTCGCGACATCCCACAAGGTTCTGATGAGACCTACTTTACACCAGTCTTCAACTCTCCTGATGCCAAGCCCCCCTTCACTCTTTGGCCTGCAGACAACATCCCAAGACACATAATGTATGTGTTTGCAATCCTCCTTGTAACCCAAAGAAAATTTCTATAAAAACACTCAATCTCCTCCATTGTTGCTCTTGGTAAAGGGAAGACACCCATCCAGTAGAGGTGATAAGCAATAAGGGTAGAAATGATTAATTCTAGCCTCCCTGCCATTGATAGTAGCTTAGCTTTCCAAGCTTCCAGTTTAGTTTTTATCTTATCCACCAAAGGGTAGCACATCCTTTTCGTGAGTCTACCTGCAAACAAAGCCACACCAAGGTATCTTATAGGAAATTCACATAACTCTACCCCCATAAGAGAGCTGAGATGTTTTGGTGCATTTTTACTGATAAACAATTGGCTCTTTTGTGGGTTTAGTTCCAAGCAGAGACCTTCTTGAACCTGTTTAGGAAGTTTTTAATTCCAGCTATATTGTCCTTGCTAGCCTCTGCAAAAACCAGCAGGTCATCTACAAACAATAAGTGTGAAACCTCTGTATCACCAGAGTAGAGTGGGACAAGATCCCTATTTTTAACTACATCATCGAAAATAACAGTCAAACCTTGAATCCCAATGACGAAGAGGTATGGTGCCAATGGGTCTCCTTGCCTAATACCACTTGATGTTTGGATTAGATCGGTTGGGGCACCATTAATTAGGATTTGAACCGTGGCTGAACTTAGGCATTCCTCAATCCAGTGTATCCAACATGTTGGGAACTCCATATGTTTTAGAATAGACAGCATGTAACCTCTATCTATTGAGTCATAAGCCTTACTCAGATCTACCTTAAGGCAAATCTTGTTGCATGCATTAGGCCTATTGAAGTCATTCACCAATTCATTCACCAACAAAATTGCATCAGCAATCCTTCTACCCTTAACAAAAGCACATTGATTTGTGCTTATTAGAAAAGGGAGGATGTCTCTCAACCTATTTGACATGATTTTAGAAATAATCTTGGTGACCATGTTGCACAATGATATGGGTCTCCAATCCTCAACCTTCATTGGTTGTTTGATCTTTGGAATCAAAGATATGTAAGCTTTATTCATTTCCTTGAGCATTCTCCCTTTTTGGAAAAAGTCCTTGATAGCACAGTACACGTCCTTACCCACAATATCCCATGTGTATTTGAAAAAGTGTGCATTCATTCCATCAGGACCTGGCGAATTGTCATCGTCCATCTTCTTGACAATGTCATAAATGTCTCCATCAGTGACTGTAGTACACATATTTAGCTTCTGTTGTTCTGTGATTTTAGGAAGATTAGACCACCTAACCACATTTCTTCTTCCAATCACATTGAATACTCCCATGTAATGGTTGATAAAAGCATTAGAGATTTCATCAACGCTACTGGTTTGAGTGTTGGCAATCTCCAAAACTCTGATCTGGTTTCTCATCCTCCTTGTCTTCAGAGAAGCATAAAAAAACTTGGTATTTGAGTCTCCGTGCTTGAGCCAGAAAACCCGAGACTTTTGTCTAATTATAGATTCTTCAATGCTTTTGTAAGCAATGGCTTGTTCTTTTAAGGCTTTAGCAATGTCCCATAAAAGTTCATTATCGAGATCACTGTCTACCTTATCCTGAGCTATTAGAGCTTCATTTTCTTTATTCCTAGCAGAGTCAACAAGGTCACCGAAGTTTTCCCAGTTCCATGTTTGAAGGTTTTTATTTGTATTCTTTAGCCGTTGGCAAAGTCTATACATAGGACTACCTTCCACATTTGTACTCCATGCTTTAGACACCACCTCCTTGAAACCAGGAAGGCTAGACCAAGCATTGAAATATCTCACAGGATAGTAGCTTCTACGCACCTCCTCATCCAAGTGAAGGTTATGTGCATGGTGATCGCTATATATGGTTGAAAAAATTTCAATCCACATCTTAGGAAATTCAACGAGAACACTGGAATTGAAGAGGGTTTTGTCTATCTTGCTCTGTGTATTGTTAGCCCCACTCTCTTGATTGTTCCATGTGAAAAATGAGCCCTTTGCTTCAACTTCTATCACATTCATATTAAGAACAACCTCATTGAAATCTCTCATTGATTTTGTAGAGGGAGTTGCTCTACCTTTCCGCTCTTCTACTTTTCTCACAACATTAAAATCTCCTGTGATGAACCACAATCCATCAATTGAGTTGTTGATCTGACCAAATCAACCCAGAGAGCTTCACGCTTGGAGTCATCATTCTCTCCGTAGATGGTAGTAATCTCAAAGTTCTTGTCACCAATACTGATTTTAAGGTGCATGAACTGTCTCGATTGGGCAATCAAAGTAATTTGGATATCACTGTTCTCCCAAATTACTAGGATTCTTATCTTCTTGCTTGAGTAAGAGTTGTCTAACCACTTTGCCTCAGGCCGTAGCACACTTCATGACTTTAGCTATCTTTTTCCTTTTTATCTTCACCTTAGTTAAGAGAGCCACACCCTCCTTGGCTCTCCTCATCTCGGCTCGGACAACATCCTACTTCTCCCAACTAGATAAGCCACAGACGTTCCAAGCCATGATTTTGGGCATGTCAACCATTTGACCTCTGGGCTGGCCCGCCACCAGCTGAGGCTGTTGTGTCTGTTTCAGCATCAGAGTCACCAAGCATTTGGAATCTGTTGTCATCACGTTCCTTACCCGCTTAGGCCTTCTGACGCCTTGTCTTTCTTGGGCTAACAGTTTTCCTTGGTCTCTCAAACCCATCTCTGTCAGTTTCCTTCCTCTTCTCCTACGAACTGCTCGAACCCCCGCTAGACGTCAGGGTTGTCCCAGACTGCTGAGTATCTTAGGCATTCCATCAAATAGCTTGCACCTGTGGAGTTGTCTGCTCTGGCTGATTGGGTTGTGCCACCCCTATTGCTTGGATGGGAACAGAGGTCTTGCATAAGGCCTTGTCGTGGCCGAAGTTTCCGCAATGGGGGCATTTCTCTGGGATCCACTCGTAATCAATGTTGACAGCGTAATCGGCTCCTTTGTCCGTCCATAGCTTTACAGCCTTGGGGAAAGTCAAATTAGCGCTCATCAGCACATTGGCACGAGCGTACTCAATCTTGATCTTGGCTTTTTTTTGACAATCCAAGCATTGAGGTCTTCTCAGATAGGAAGTAATATAAGCGATCATTGCCTCACTCCAAAGCTCCAGAGGCAAATTAGTAATCTTGAGCCATATCGGAACTGAAGTAAACCTCTCCTGCTCTAGTGGTTCACCTTTCTCCCTCTTTTTGAGTACCATCGGCTTGCCCTTCACATGCCACGATCCACCTTTAAGCGCGTCGGCGAGATCGGTGCCTTCCTAGAATTTTATTATGAAGATGCCATTCCCCCGACCCAATACCTCCATCGAGCCCGTCGGCCTTCATAATCGCATCAGATACTCCTGCAAGGTGGGGATATGGGGCTTAAACCCGATGACGTAGCATGCAAGAGTACTCCTCCATAAGGTTACATTTTCATCCACCTCTGATTGCGGGATGATGATTGTGTCTCCTTCCACCGTCAAAGCAGTTTCCTGGAGCCTGGTTTCAACATCGCCAACTGAGTTTTTGAAAATTGTCGTCCACTCCTTGGCTACTCCAGCCACTCGAACCTCCTTCGTGTTGATCATTCATTGGGGTCTTCTCCCTCCTTGATGTGGAGGTCGTCGATCGTCATCACCATTGGCACCATCAACGCTTCTAGAGCGCGTTGTGATAATATTTACAATATCATTTGATTTTTAGAATGGGTCACTAGTGAGTTAAATGTCCTCAAACAAATGGAGGGTGTTGGAATATAGGTAATCTTCATTAAAAAAACAAGATTCAATTATTATGGATAAGAGACCATAATTGAAGCATGATATATTCACATATTTTCTAATATACCTTATATAAATATAATAAAATATCACTTATACATCATTATCATATGAATGGAAACACATATTCAGTTAAGTGAATTGGTTGTACATGATAAATTTAACCCTTTGTTGTGGATAAATCATACTAAATGAGTTGAAGTATGGTGTTTTTCCATTTTTTAATGAATTATATGTTGAAGAAGGTTTGATTTCTTTATAACAAGAGTTTTTATACATAATAATTTCTTTTGTGAAATAGTCATATTGATGTTATAGAATGAAAAAAGCTTAATATGAGAATAAGAAGAAATGATATAGTAAGGATTGTGAAACCTTAAGTAGGGTAATATTTGTAAGTTCATTTGTTTATATACGGAATGTGTGACACCATACCCCATGGTTAGTGCATAAGTGTCTATACTCTAGAAAACCTCAAATCCACAAAGTTGAATTCAATGCAAAGAAATTTAATTAGACCAAGAAGACAAGGTAATTTCTAAATAAAAATACCAACAATATTAACACAATGGATCACAATAAATTCACATCATATTAAATGGTATGTAGGTAAGTATACATACAAATTTTATAAAAATAAGATATAATGGATACACAAGAGCTATCCCATGGTATTTAGGAAAAAGATACATAAAATATATGAATATTAGATAATTTACCATTAAACATGCCTAAATTAGCCTAAATTTTGGTAGTGAAATCATGTGCATCAAGAACCCTTAGGGTTTCCTTGCTTTTACATCAGTTGAGTACCGATGGAAATGGTTGGATTTGTTGATCTTCTATGATTCCATTAAAGTTGTCTACAAATGGGGTAACTATTTAGCTAGGCTTTGAACTTTCATTGGTTGTGGGATGATGAAAATGGGTTCCAACATCAGCTACTAATGAGAACTCGATGAAGAGTATAAAATGAAAATGGATAAGAACTAATGGTTATATGGTGTTAGAAATTGATGGGGATCCATATGTATGTCTTCCCATGGATATCATGTGTGCATGGATTGATGACCTAGACTGACAACGTCTATCAATGATAGTCCTACCCTCATCTATTGATGGAAGGATGGAGTTTCCTACCAATGAAGCTCCTATCCTTGCCTTTTGAAGTGACAAACTAATGAAACTAAGGTCATAGATTGATGTATAGATATCTTTGACTACCCCTTCTCTCTCTCTTCTAGGGCTATATATACCTGCCTCACTTCCCCTTTTCTAGCCTCATGTGTATAAGTTGATCTTGGATGTTTGAGCATTGTGAAATGTCATCAGTTGACACCAACAGATGAAAAGTTTGTTCTTAATGACCCTCATTAACATTGTTCTTTGCTTACTTCCTCTTTATCCATGATGATTAAAACTCTTCCTTGCATCTTCTTAACCTAGTTCTTTATAAGTGGAGTGTTGGTTTGTTACACTAATGAGTTTCAATCATAAGAATGATCTTTTACTCAACTAGTTATTTCCTACAAGTATACGAGAGTAGTTGTAGTTGAGGTCGAACACAAGGAGTGTTGGTTAGATAGGCGCAAGAGTTATGATTTTCAATAATCTAGATCGTTGTACACAAGATGATTGGATTAGAACAACTAAATTATAGATTTAAAACAAAATAGTAAATTATCACTTAAGAAAGGTTAAGATTCAGATTTAGGAGGATCCTAGACTTGGGATTTCACTATAACATCATAGCTTATATTAAAATACGAATTTAAACATGCTAATTGACTTGCAAAGGAGGTTTGTAGTCATCACTCACCTCCCGGTGAAGTGATGATGATTCTAACTCCATACGTTACTCTCGTGTATATATTTCATTTTGAATCACAAGCCTTGCTCCTCAACTTAATCCCATCCACTCTCACGGTCAAGGACAAGTTGCCAAAAGAGTAACTCCATACTCTCAAATACATCTTCTCAGATTATGAAAGAAAGCATAAAACATGCAAGTATGATGGCCAATCACATAAACAAGCATTTCATATATGAAACAACTCTTGGAACATGCAAGCAACTAACATTTAGTATGAAATTCATATGTGTATACAAGCTATGACATGGGAGTTACTATCCCATGTCTAAGATTTGGATTCTACTCATCCATGGCTAGAGAAAGAAGGTACAAGCAGCAGAAAACAACAAAGGACACAGTAAAAGAGTAGAAAAAACTAGTATGTCCATGAGAAGTAGTAGAATGAATAAGAACTCCGACTAGAAGTCAAGCTTCATCCTTGCTTGCTACACTTTCTCCAGATTTCTTCACTCCCAAGTAGATAGAAGAGGAAGAAGAACATCCTTGCTGGAAATAGTGCAGAATAAGGAAGAAGAAGAGGGTTCTCTCTCGAGTAACCACCTCCTATCTTTCTTGGTCTCCTCCAATTTCTCCTAGACTCCCTCTAGTCGAGTTTCCCTCCAAAAAGTTTGTCCTAAGCCGTGGTAATTGTCTCAAGACGAGTTGGGGTCATATATATAAGTGTGAGATTGTTAAATTCGTGTTTAAGTGAAATCTATAGATCACATGATGTGTCTTTTATAAGACACGTCCTATCTTATGCAAAAATTGAAGTTTGGATCGAGTTCTGGGAGGTTACACTGTGTGTCTTTACCAAGACACAACGTGTCTTTAACAAGACACGACGTGTCTTTAATAAAACACGACATTTTGTTGCAAATATGGAGTTATGCATTCAATTTCTGGACTGAGACACGAGGTGTCTTTTATAAGACATGGGGTATCTTAATTAAAACACAGTGTGTCAATGGCTATTCTGGGCTGCTATGTATTCTGCTCATAACTCACGGCGTGTAGGTGAGTTTTACATGCCATAAAAAGTGGTATTTGTGTAGTTTAGAATCCCGAAACATGTAGATACTTGAGGAGTGATCCAATAAGTGATAATACGATATATTCCTCATCATTTCATTGCAAAATGTAGTACCTACAATCCAAACCATGAGACAAGTAAGAATAGCTAAAAATATAGAATCTAGCATGAATGAGCGTGATAATTGAGTCCAAACAACATGGATATGAAACCAAACATGATCCAAAAGATGATATGATTTGTGCACATCAAATCCCCCTAAGCTTAAACCATTGCTTCTCCTCAAGCAGAAAGAGCATAGAAACATAAATGAAGGAATTGTCAAGTTCATGCATAGATCAAATGAAAAGAAAGATGTGTATAAGACCAAACCAACCATGATCAACATGTTTATACTCATAGCCATAAATTCAACTTAAACACCCAAGAAAGAGATTTTTAGTTCAAAAGGGATGGTCACAATTAAATCAATCAATCAATTAAATAACACTAAGTAGAATTTGAATGACCAAGCCAATCAATTAGTGGATGCACAACTCAAACTCTCAACTATTAAGGATACAAATGATGAAATCTTAGTTAAAATTGATAATTTTAGTTGTATTCTCCTTCTTTCCCAAAAATGATATGACAATGGATTATGGGTTCCAACACTCAGTTGCTAATGTAGGCTTATGCATATGTAGAATGTCAGTTGGGGTATTTTACCCTCTTTTAAGACATACCACCTAACCATCATGGCTAGATCGGACTTACACTAGGCTAGCATGATATTTAGGTGCTTTAGCCATCTTTTATGGGGTATAAAGATGAGATAGGACAAAATAAATTTTAATTTTTTCCCAAAACATAGGAGAGTCAACTAAATTGCAACATTAGCTAGATTTCATTCATTTGTTTTGAAAGTTTTTCATTGAAAGATTGGTTGAAAATGCAGTAAGATCTTGGCAATGACATCCTATATTCTAAATGATGTTGTAAAGTTGATTTACTCACAAAAACTAAAACTATTACATATTTTAAGGAATCATGGATGTGAAAGATGAATTTTCAAGCTAGAAGCATAAACTAGAGTTAAGCACATGTTGATGGCCAAAAGGTTTCATTTGATTGATGCATGCCTTATACAATTTCTCCAAATGATATTTCTCAAATCAAGAGGACAATCAGTTAATCATAGGAGCTTAATCCACATACAGAAGATAAACCTCATATCATACTATATTTGCCACAACAAGAGCAGAATTGAAAACAACAACTAAGAAAATGATGATAAAAAAGGAAATAAAACTGCATTACACTACTGGTCGGTTTCTCTCCCCCTAAGCTTGAAACTTGTAGTGTCCTCATTGCATATAACAAACTCAAGAGGATTGCAACTGGATACCTTCCATGATGAATGATGGAGAAGGAGGTCCATTTCTTTGATTTGCAACTGGAAATTGTTGTGCTAAATATTGATGCCTCCTTGCAAATAAATCCTAGATTTGGGGCAAGCGAAAACACCTATGAGTTGCAGTAAGAATATTCTTTTGTATGCCAATACTATTTGTGTTACGACCCCACCTTCTGGTAACCCCCAATTAAGGGAGACCGAGAGGTCGAAGCCTCACCCATAACTTCCGGATCAAAGGTTCGGCAATTAACCATGAACAATTATTAAATTTTAACAAACTAAACTGGAAAGCTGTAAGAAAATAAACTTTTGCATACCTTTTTGAAAACTTGGATCTCTAAACTTCTATCCACTTATGGATCTACTCTAACTAATCCTCATTGTATTTTACTTCATGTATTTCACAATATGATGATTTATTGTTTGTCCTTTTGGCTTGTACCTAAAACGCTGACAAACAAAACATCGGTCAGCTGAAGCTGGTATGTGGGGGAAACAATTATCGTGCAATTATTCATAACAATGTATTGCGTCCAATTACCATTTAACAAACAATTTTACGTTTTAAATATAACTGTGTGATCCATGCATCCCCTATCCTCTGCGATGTCCCTACAGTGGACCTGGATGCCACTTTCCTTATAGTAGATCCCCATTAAACCCCTCATGGTCCCACCTATAGGTGAACCAGTTTCTAGGGTTGAGTCACATGGCACTACCCGTAAGTAGCCCACTCCTTAACTCATGGCATGCTAAAGGGTCTCATGGCACTACACTTGGTAGCCTAATTTCTAACCCACGATAACCTAGACCTTACTCTAGGTTACTCCTTTTTAGCCTTTAAAAGCCACAGAGGTGGATTCGGATCTAAGCCAGTTATATATATATTCATAATGATAATCATAGTCACTTTATAGTTGCATGAAATAAAAGACATCCAACAGTTATTTTCAAGCAACCGATAAAATCATTCGGAAATCGCTATGAAACTAAAGTGCTTATTCATAAGCGTAACCACATACCTGACTTGATGATTTCACAAGCATTAAGCAATTCCAACCAAGAAAGAAATCCAAGCAAGCAATTCAACAATCACATAATTCCTGAAAAGAATATGTACTCTATTTATTTCACACTTTATCAAGAATCTACTTTATTGACTTGGATTCACTTTTTAGGGTTTCTAATCTGCATTAAGGTTTCATTAATACTCATTAGGGTTTCTTAGATCAATTTCTCAAACTTTATCCCTTTTAGGTCAACAAACCCTAAAAATACTCTTTTCTACTTATATAAACCCTAATTGCTCAAATATCCATTTTAATAGTCTTTTATACCCAAATTGACTTAGGATCAGCATATCTCTATTCATTCATGGAGTTGAACATTTAAAAGATATACTCACCTAAATTAGGGTTTTCAAGCTGATTAATGCATATTCATGCACGAAACCCTAAATTAAGCCAATTATATAAAAATATCATCTTTTTAGATCCTATTTTCACTTTTATCGACAACAGGTTAATATTGGCTTGAATTGAACATCATTAAATCCATCTATCATCAAATCTAAGGGTTTTTCATTAATTAAATCAATAAAGATGATAACTTTATGTACTTTTCAAATTTTAGGCATATTTATGCACATAAACTCTAAATTAGACTAATTACGTGCAAAGTTCATCCTTTTCGATCTTAATGTACCTTTTTACAATTAATAGGTTATTATGAACTTTAATCACCCATTAAACTCTATTAATTACATTAATCATTTCAAAGTAGAATTTCTTAATCTTTAATTCATTAAAGTTGATAACTTACACTACTTTTTGAATATCATGCAAAATTAGGCTTCAAACATAATTTGTTTGTGTTCCTCTCATTCTGAGGATCAATTTTCATATATTACTTGTCTTGGTTGGAGTTACGAATAATTAATTATGAATTTTGTAAAGTTCACTTACTGTGGACCAATCATCAAGCGCCATGTCGCTTCATGCATGCAATCACGGCTTGCCTTTGAGTTTATAACTGAATTACGGTCTTTCCCCCATCTAAGTGGCCGCCTCTTCATACCCGGGAGGGGTACATCCGTCCAATGACCATCTTCCCTTCATCTAACTCGTGAAAACCTAACGGCGCCGACCTGCAGCGTGTCGGAGGTCTATCCTCCTCTCCTCTGGGCTCGGGGGTGGCCACCCACGGCCGCCCTAGCTCCGATACACCCTGGAGCCCTCGAGGCACATCCAATCATAGCCAAAGATGGCGGTTCTAGAGCCTGGTCTTCCCGCAGTTACTGCTGCAGTGAGCTGCAGTTCTATAGACATATGGCAGGGATCACCTGAAGGTTAGGGCGGGGGTTGGATAGATGATCTTCCTTGGATCGTCGCAGATGCTTCTTGCCTTTAACAAGACTATACTACCACACTTTGTGCTCTAGGGATCGCACTACACCTTCTTGGTGAGGGTTTATATGCCAAAAACAAGAAGAAAAAGAAGAAGAAGAAAGGAGAAGAGAGTGGGAGATGTGGGATCTCTCTAAAACTCGATCTAGGGGGTCTACCCCTTTATATAGAGGGGTACCAATGCCCATGAACATTTGCACACAAAGAAAACAATACTTTTCCTAATAGGAAAGGGATTCCTTCATCAAGAAGCTAGTTCTCTCTCTTCCTCGTCATAATCCTTTTTATTTTGATATTACGATTTCGAAAATTATCCCACTTACTCTCTTTGTTTCTTGCTTTTCAATCCATAGGCACGAAATCCTATTTTCCTTTAATAGAAATTACTTTCTTTTTAGCAATGCCACATAATACCTTAATTGTATACTCACATTATCTTCTTATTTTCTATTATGGGTATTTTCTCTTTCTTCTTTTTATTCATTGAGACTCCTTGGATCCCAAGAAACTCTATTATTTCGAAATACTTTTTATTGGATACTCATTACCCTTCTAGATGCATCTAAATGCATTATTCTTCATTATTTCCCATTATCTTGTTTATTTCTCATTAAAATAGCTCTTTTTGAGGATTTCTCTTTATTTCTCTTTTATTTTCCTCATTGATATTCCTTTTATCATTAGGAATCCTTGGGATACGAAATTCTACCAAGGATAACTCAATTATACTTCTTTTCCCTTATTTTCCACATTTTATCATTATTTTCAATTTCTTTCTTAATAAAGAAATACTTAATTAATCTTTTCTTTTCTTATTGCACTCTTTGTGCAACTTTGGACTCCTTGGAACCCAAGGAACCCAAGAGGCACGAAATCCCTCTTTGGATTTGCCTTCTAGAGATTTCCACATCTTCCTTTTCTTTATTTTCTTATTTACTCAATAATGGTGTTTCTTTTGTCTTTTCCTTTATTGGGCCCAATAGCCAATAAAGCCCACAAAAAAACCATCAAGGCTATTGTAAACGAAATCCATTTATTCAAAAAAAATTACATCGTTATTTCTTTAAACATCCTTAATATGAGAAATTACATTTCTCAGCAAATGAACCCAAAGATTGGGGTTGTAACATCCTTCCCCTCTTATAGGAATTTTGTCCTCAAAATTCAATCAAGCAAACAAACAATTCAGGATAAGATTTTTCCATGTCCATCATTGGCCCCTATGTGGCTTTACCATACTCATGGTTCTTCCAAAGGATCTTTATCATCACATATTCTTTTCTCTGAGTTCTTTCATCCTGGCGTCTATAAATTGCATAGGTGACTCAGGCCATTTCAGCCTCCCTTGGGGCTCACTAGGTTCATTTCTCAGCACACAGTCAGGGTACCTCACATAGTGCTCTAAATTGGACACCTGGAACATATCACACATTACTTTATCCTGAGGGGTAAGGTCAAACTTAAGCTTCTCCACCAAACCATGTCAAAAGAACCCATGCATCGGGGACTCAACTCTCTTAGCTATAACTTAGAGGGGTCGGATTTTCATGTCACATATTCTCCCACAGTGAATTGGATGTCAGTCTACTTTGCATCTGTTCACGACTCTTATCATCTTTAGGCTCCTTTCAGCCATTGCACGATCAAAGCGACTTTATCTACAAGCACTATGGCCCTTTTCTAACCATCACATGGTCCTTTCACCAACATCACCTTACTGAAGTGGTGATCGATACAACCTCCCTTATAGAGCTTCTTTAAATATCGATACTAGTTATGGTGGTCATCACCACATCATTCATAGGACAAGAATTGTCTCTAACTATCACCCTAAACGAGCACATATGCTCTCATCAGACCCTTTAGTCTAGATCATACTAACCATTAGTTAGGGGTGATAAACTGTACTAACATCGAGTTCTTCATGTACCTACTTCCACCTTTTAGAAGGGAACCTTTAGGTCAAACTCAAGAAATTTTATACTCAACCTCATGGTGTAGTTGAACCATCTCTCTCATATGTAGTTCAACCCGATCTGTCCCTTGACAGTACTCTTTCTTTCTCATGTCATCTAGGTAAGGCGGTCTACCATAACCCATATTGCATCTCGACCTTCCTTGATCCAGGGGAGACTTAAAACATCCATAGTGATGAAATCCCTTTCTCTTTCAGGGACTCTTTATTCTTTATATCAATGCACTGGGTTACTGGTATTCGTCCTTCACCCTCGGCTTGCATGGCCATATACCACATGCAACTTTATCTTAGGCATCTTAAGTATTTACTGACACTTACTATCTTTAAAGTATCACGGTGTATGGTGATCTTCAATCATGATTTCCTATATTTTCATGAGTCCTCCAGCTTGATACCTCAGAAACCCTAAACCACTCTAATCAGGGTTTCATCACCTTCCTATCTAAAGAGTGCATTTGGTGTTCTACAACCATCCTTTCATTGCATCAAGGACTAGACTGGCTAACCACACAACCATTAACTTTTTCAACATATCTCGTTACATCTGAGTGTTATCCAAACACCTCTCCTTTCCAAACTTAGGGTTAGCCAAACAACCTCTTCTAGCCAAACTAGGCAGCTATATCTCAACCAGAACATCCATTACCACTTCACATCCTTAGGTATTAGGTAACATTGAATACATACACTTCCATGTATTTCACTTATCATCTCAAACTCGAACTCTAAGTCCATCTTCATTGAGAACACTTTGAGCTCATCTTCTTGGTGATCAAACTCAATCTGGTATGACTCGTATCTCATGATAAAAAAAATCCTCATAAGGTGCCTACCTCATTCCTCTTAGTGTTTGCAAACCATCCAGGTATCATTCACTTCACTAGGGTATGTTATCATCACTATCCTCATATCTCATGGCAACGTTCCAACCCACATCATCTTTATCCTTGGTGTATGGCATGCGTATTGTCCTATCTCTCACTCCCATAACAAGAGGAAATAAGCATTTGGCTGCAGTCCAAATACAGAGTTCTTCCTATTCTAAGAGTAGAGATGGTACATCCCACCTTGCCAGTACACCTTTAAATCTAAGTTGAAATGTGTCATTTATGCCTCTATATTACGATCTTCTTGATATCAAAGTTACTTCCATGGAAAATTGGTTAATCAATTTGGGTCACCTCACAATCCTTGGTCCTCTCTTCTAGACATGTAGGGTGCCGACACTTTTGGGGTCATCCCTCTTCCCTCATGCATCCAGAGAGTGCCCTACTCATATGCCCTTTGGGTCCCATGAGTTCATGAAGGTGATCAATCTCCTAACCCATGGCCCTCAGACAATGATAGATGTTACCTCCCGACCCTATGGTCATGTGCAACTAGGGAATTAGGTAACTCCTACTTCCATCAGTCTTATCCCTACCTTACCCTAGGATAGACTTAGGATTCTCTTATAGTACATGTTCAACTTAGAACCTTACCTAAGCCTTCATCATCTCTCTCTCTGCCTTCATGGGCTGACTTTCATCCTTTCATTGGGATCATGGCAACTTGTCTACCTTGGTCAAGCCCCAAACCGGTTACCTCCATGGTAACACATCCATATGCACATAGAGATGGCTATCTATGGTACTAGAGGTTCGTCCTCATACCATGTACTTTTCACTTAGCTTCTCAAGATCCTATGAGACCTCTTTAGGTTACCTTAAACCAACAAAACTGGTATACACCCTACAAAAGGGTCCCTCTCCCAGGATGGGAGGAAACTACACCTTGATAACAAAGGTCACAAACGTCCTTCTGTCTAGGTTTTACATCCACATAAGCATGCTTAATCCCTAGTAAGCTACTACAACATGAGAAGACCACCTACTAAACCAGGCTAGGTCATACTTGTTCTCATTCTTCAACATTAGATCAAGGTCATACCTTCCCATGTCATCAACTTAGCTGGGAGGGGTTTGAAAAACATACCCTTAATTTAAGGGGTTTCCTTTTTGCTCTATACATGAGGAGTACCATGCTCGAAACTATAGCAACTTAATTCTCATCATGAGCATTAGGTATGCCGCTTCCCCTCTTAGGCCTAGGAACCATAGGTTCATGTTCTTGATGTCCAGCTGTCTGCTCAACCTCTTAACCACAAACCAATCATGTAACGGGTATGACATACACTTCCTGTCATCCTTTTTCCTTGATCAACACTTTAAAGTTGAGTCCTCCTCAAGGACAAGGTACAAGGCCTCATAAAATGTTACTAAACCTCCCCATGTATACATAATTTCTTCTTCCTTTCTCAAAAGGTAAACACTTATACCATAGGCACATAGGTGCCAGAAGCCTCACTCTCTCTCTAGGGTTTGGTTCCTCCCATGGCAACCAAGACATCATCAACCTCTAGGGATCAAGCATGTGGCGACCACTATCGTCCACTTAGGTTGCATCATCCTCAAATCCCTATTTTTCCTCATATCTCGGAGTCTAGGATTCCAACCTCCTTACTTGGTTTCCTGCTCTCTCTCTAGATCTAACCCTACAACCAACCTCACCATTAGAGGTCCTCTCTTCATGAAGGGTCAACCTTAAAAGCATGCCCCTACCTGGATGAATCCTATGTCCAACTCATGTTCACTCAAGGTTATCCATAGCCCCTTATGCTTATAAGCTATCCATTAAACACTCCCAGCTAGGGTTTCAACCTATTGCTTGCACTACTGATACATTTTGGGTGCCTATTATGCCCATATAAGCTCATGGGGTTTCCTTAGGTTCTTCTCTAACCTCAACAATGTAGGAGCTATCTTTCACTCTAACATGCACGACCCTTCCCAGGGTTGGGTTGCCAAAGGTGCTAGGTCACCCAACCTCTCATGGCTCATACGTCATCCAAGGTATGTCCATCCAAGCATCTGGTCTAACTCGTCATGCCTTCTCGCCTTCTAACCTTCACTTAGGGTTAGGGTTAACATCATCCCCAAAGGATGATCTAGGTCTCTACTTTTAATGGAGGCCTCTTCCTCCAAGACTAACTCTCTCTACTCATCCTCTTGACAAGGAGGTCTATCCTCAGGTCTCTCCTGAGGGAATGACAACTTATGTCATACAACCTAAGCATGTATCTATTCTTTAGTTTACTCTTACTCTATTAAGCTTATGTCCATGACATCTTATTTACATGCTTTTCATTAATTTGATGGAGGATTCCTTAGATCTTATTAATCTTACCCATACCTCAAGAGGGTGAGGAGAAGAGAGAAAACCCTAATCCTTAAAGTCCTTAATAGAATTTGAGTTGAGAAGGGATGAATCAAGATGAGAAAGTCCTAGAGGTATCTTATTTCGATTCATACCCTAAGACTTTGGCCAGGAAGTCACATAGATCTGGGATTCCTCGTATTCTGACTAGCGGTGCGGAGGAAAATATTGCCAGCCCCCAGTCGTGATCCTTTTCTAGACACCTCTGTCTTTCGGATAATCCTCTAATAACTCCCTTGGGTTCTATGGAGTTTGTAAAATTTAATAATTATTAATGGTTAAGTGAGGAACCTAGGCTCTGATACCAAATGTTACGACCCCACCTTCCGGTAACCCCCAATTCAGGGAGACTGAGAGGTCAAAGTTGCACCCATAACTTTCGAATCAAAGGTTCAACAATTAACCATGAACAATTATTAAATTTTAACAAACTAAAATAGAAAGATGTAAGAAAATAAACTTTTGCATACCTTTTTGAAAACTTGGATCTCTAAACTTCTATCCACTTATGGATCTACTCTAACTAATCCTCCTTGTATTTTACTTCATGTATTTCACAATATGATGATTTACTATTTGTCCTTTTGGCTTGTACCTAAAATGCCGACAAACAAAACATCGGTCAACCAAACCTGGTATGTGGGGGAAACAATAATCGTCCAATTATTCATAACGATGTATTGCAGCCAATTACCATTTAACAAACAATTTTATGTTTTAAATATAACTGTGTGATCCATGCATCCCCTATCCTCTACGTTGTCCCTGCAGTGGACCTGGATGCTACGTTCCTTATAGTAGATCCCCATTAAACCCCTCGTGGTCCCACCTATAGGTGAACCAGTTTCTAGGGTTGAGTCACATGGCACTACCCATAAGTAGCCCACTCCTTAACTCATGGAATGCTAAAGGGTCTCATGGCACTACACTTGGTAGCCCAGTTTCTAACCCAGGATAACTTAGACCTTACTCTAGGTTACCCCTTTTTAGCCTTTACAAGCCACAGAGGTGGATTCGGATCTAAGCCAGTTATATATATATATTCATAATGATAATCGTAGTCACTTTATAGTTTCATGAAATAAAATACATCCAACAGTTATTTTCAAGCAAACGATAAAATCATTCGGATATCACCGTGAAACTAAAGAGATTATTCATAAGCGTAACCACATACCCGACTTGATGATTTCACAAGCATTAAGCAATTCCAACCAAGAAAGAAATCCAAGCAAGCAATTCAACAATCACATAATTCCTGAAAAGAATATGTACTCTATTTATTACACACTTTATCAAGAATCTACTTTATTGACTTAGATTCACTTTCTAGGATTTCTAATCCGCATTAAGGTTTCATTAATACTCATTAGGGTTTCTTAGATCAATTTCTCAAACTTTATCCCTTTTAGGTCAACAAACCCTAAAAATATTCTTTTCTACTTATATAAACCCTAATTGCTCAAATATCCTTTTTAATAGTCTTTTATACCCAAATTGACTTAGGATCAACATATCTCTATTCATTCATGGAGTTGAACATTTAAAATATATATTCACGTAAATTAGGGTTTTCAAGCTCATTAATGCATATTCATGCATGAAACCCTAAATTAAGCTAATTATATAAAAAGATCATCTTTTTAGATCCTATTTTCACTTTTATCGACAACAGGTTAATATTGGCTTGAATTGAACATCATTAAATCCATCTATCATCAAATGTAAGGGTTTTTCATTAATTAAATCAATACAGATGATAACTTTATGTACTTTTCAAATTTTAAGCATATTTATGCACATAAACTCTAAATTAGATTAATTATGTGCAAAGTTCATCCTTTTTTATCTTAATGTACCTTTTTACAATTAATAGGTTATTATCCACTTTAATCACCCATTAAACTCTACTAATTACATTAATCATTTCAAAGTAGAATTTCTTAATCTTTAATTCATTAAAGTTGATAACTTACACTACTTTTTGAATATCATGCAAAATTAGCTTTCAAACATAATTTCTTTGTGTTCCTCTCGTTCTGAGGATCATTTTTCATATATTACTTGTCTTGATCGGAGTTATGCATAATTAACTATGAATTTTGTAAAGTTCACTTACTTTGGACCAATCATCAAGCGCCACATCGCTTCATGCATGCAATCACGGCTTGCCTTTGAGTTTATAACTGAATTACGGTCTTTCCCCCATCTAAGTGTCTGGCTCTTCATACTCGGGAGGGGTACATCCGTCCAACGACCATCTTCCCTTCATCTACCTCGCGACAACCTAACGACGCCAACCTGTAGTGCGTCGAAGGTCCGTCCTCCTCTCCTCTGGGCTCGGGGGTAGCCGCCCATGGACGCCCTAGCTCCGATACACCCTAGAGCCCTTGAGGCACATCCAATCATAGCCAAAGACGGTGGTTCTAGAGCCTGGTCTTCCCGCAGTTACTGCTACGGTGAGTTGCAATTTTGCAGACATATGGCAGGGGTCGCCTGAAGGCTAGGGTGGGGGTTGGATAGTTGATCTTCCTTGGATCATCACGGATGCTTCTTGCCTTTAACAAGACTATACTACCACACTTCATGCTCTAGGGATCGCACTACACCTTCTTGGTTAGGGTTTATATGCCAAAAATAAGAAGAAGAAGAACAAGAAAGGAGAAGAGAGTGGGAGACGTGGGATCTCTCTAAAACTCGATCCAGGGGGTCTACCCCTTTATATAGAGGGGTACCCATGCCCATGAATGTTTTCCCACAAAGAAAACAATGCTTTTCCTAATAGGAAAGGGATTCCTTCATAAAGAAGCTAGTTCTCTCTCTTCCTCTTCATATTCCTTTTTCTTTTGATATTACGATTTCGAAAATTATCCCACTTACTCTCTTTATTTCTTGGTTTTCAATCCATAGGCACGAAATCCTATTTTCCTTTAATAAAAATTACTTTCTTTTTAGCAATGCCACATAATACCTTAATTGTATACTCACATTATCTTCTTATTTTCTGTTATGGGTATTTTCTCTTTCCTCTTTTTATTCATTTGGACTCCTTGGATCCCAAGAAACTCTATTATTTCAAAATACTTTTTATTGGATACTCATTACCCTTCTAGATGCATCTAAATGCATTATTCTTCATTATTTCCCATTATCTTGTTTATTTCTCATTAAAATAGCTCTTTTTGAGGATTTCTCTTTATTTCTCTTTTATTTTCCTCATTGATATTCCTTTTATCATTAGGAATCCTTGGGATACTAAATTCTACCAAGGATAACTCAATTATACTTCTTTTCCCTTATTTTCCACATTTTATCATTATTTTCAATTTCTTTCTTAATAAAGAAATACTTAATTAATCTTTTCTTTTCTTATTGCACTCTTTGTGCAACTTTGGACTCCTTGGAACCCAAGGAACCCAAAAGTCATGAAATCCCTCTTTGGATTTGCCTTCTAGAGGTTTCCACATCTTCCTTTTCTTTATTTTCTTATTTACTCAATAATGGTGTTTCTTTTGTCTTTTCCTTTATTGGGCCCAATAGCCAATAAAGCCCACAAAACATCCATCAAGGCTATTGTAAATGAAATCCATTTATTCAAAACAACTTACATCATTATTTGTTTAAACATCCTTAATATGAGAAATTACATTTCTCGGTAAATGAACCCAAAGATTGGGGTTGTAACAATTTATATTTTCATTCTCCTTTGAAGCATCATCAAAATATGAGTTGGGAAGAGTGTTCTCATTATAAATCAATGTGTCATCTACAGTGTGAGGAGGACGGACATGTGGCTTGCTTAAAGAATGTAAAAGTAGATCATGTGTTGTAGCTTTCTCCCCTTGATTTGCTGCTTCATAATCCTCATAGGTATCAACATCATCATACCTTGAAGGATATACTTCTATGACAACACCATTCTTCAATGTCATTGACATGAAATATGTAGGATTCATCTCCGGTGGACTAGGCAAGAAAGGTGGAAATGCTTCTTTGATAGAAAAAGCTTGTTGGGCAATTTGTTTCTCCAAGATGTATGCATGAGTGGCAATATCATTCACCTTAGAAGAGAGTTGGCAAATGGCACCCTTCATTGATTGTATTTGTTGATGGAACTCCTCATTTTGCTGCATTTGAGTTCAAATAAATGTTGCAAGCATGGACTCCAATCTAGAAGTTACTTGTGGTTGTTGTGGCTGAATGAAATTAAGGTTTGCATTGTTGTAGTAGCTCGATGGAGTGTATCCCATTGGAGAATAAATAGAAGAAGCATAACATGTAGAAGATGAATATCTAAGCAACGCACATGCACCACAAATAATATTGGCTACTTGAAATGGTTGTGTGCTTAGCTTCTCAAACCTTTGTGATAAAGTGTCTAGCTTTGCTGCAATTATGTCTATATCATCAACCATGTGACTCCCCACTTGTATCTCGAATGTAGTAGATGAATAAGATGGATGGTAGCTTGTATCTGAGCTCCATTAGCAATGGTTTGCTGTCATATCTTCAATAATAGCATAAGCTTCTCCATAAGATTTGTTCATTAGAGCTCCGTTTGCAGCTGTATCAGTAGATAATCTTATATTGTAGAACAAACCATTGTAGAAAGATTGCAATAGAAGCCAATTTCTTAGACCATGATGTGGAAAAAGATGTTGGAGATCTTTGAACCTCTCCCATGTATCGTATAAGTTATCTCCATCCCTTTGAGAATAATTGATGAGTTGACTCCTTAGTTTTGCGGTCCTTCTAGATGGAATGTATTTTGCCAAAAAGACTTTTAGAAGCTCCTCCCAAGTGTTGATGGATTTCTTTGTCAAGGAATAGAGCCACGCCTTGGCTCTATCTCTAAGGGAGAATGGAAAAAGGAGTAGGCAGATCCCTTCAGTAGGAACACCATTTATCTTTATGGTGCTTAGCAACTACAGAAATTTAGCAATGTGGAGGTTTGGATCCTCCATTGGTGTCCCTCCAAATGCATTCAACTATAGCAATTGTATGAAGGTTGGGTTGATAGAAAAATCCTCTGCCTTAAATTTTGAAATTTTAATATACTCACTCATGTGCATTGCAGTTGTACCAAAGTAGTCCTTAAGAGGAAGGTCATCCTCCTTGACTAGTTCTTCATGTGGATCTGGAGGATTAGGTTGATGTGGCATAGGTCGTGGTGGTGTATGTGGTATGGATGAAGGTGGTGGATATGAGGGTGTGGAAGAATGTGGTATGGGTGTTGATGGTGTATATGATGGTGGTGAATTAGGTGTGAATGATGGTGTTGTAGATGAAGTATGTGTGGATGAGGGTGGTGCATATGAAGGTAATGTGGATGAAGGTGGCATGGGTGAATGTCGTTTGGATGATGGTGACATGGATGATGGTTGTATGGGTTGTGATTCCTCCATATGGGAACATGATAATTGAGTACAATCTTGTGTATTTTCAATTTTTTATGAAAGGATACTTTTAAAGGTTTTACCTTTATTTGATGAAGACACCCTACAAGTAGATGGGATATTAAATTGTAAGTTCCTTTTGATGACAAAACCTTCTTTAAAATGTTTTAGGGATCTTTTATAAGTACTTATACTTCTCAAAATTATGTGAAAATGGAATGTTATGTAGGATTGGTGTATTCTTTCCATATTTTGAAGTACCATCATTCCATGATCTCAAATGATAAATAGTCTTGTGATGAGTTAATATGATATTCTGGAAGTGGATTTAACTTGTAATAGGCATAATACCCTTAGAACTTATAAACTTCAGTCTGTATTTTATATCTTCTGAAGTTAAATAGCATGAATCAATTTTGTAATTCACCTATTATTATTTTATAGGACTTGATTGATGTAGTTATTAAAGATAAATGAACTTAATTAATTGAGTGGAGTATTAATCTTGTAGAGCCCTAAGTTCATAGATTTATTCCCTTGGGTTTCTAGGGGTAATAGTGAAATGAGTTTATATTGTAGAAATCTCAATCTTAATAAGATGAGAAGAGAAAAATATTACTGAATATGGGGACATTTGAGGATATTATATTGTGGCATCTTAAAAGCTTGACAAGGATAGGTGAATGTTGATGCTCCAAAAAGAAATTTCATATTGTATTGTGATGAGTTGATACCCTAGGTTTGATATTTCTACCTATTTACCTAGGATGGGCCTATGATTTTTGGATCCATTTCTAAGAAAACATCAATGGTAGATTTATCCTATGAGCACTCTACATTTTAGTTACCTTAGTTCAACATGAGGTTATGTTGAGAGGTCTAGAGGAATGTGTACGTCCCTATATCTTGTACGAATTACTAGTATGACTTAGTAACATCCAACTAGTAGTTTGAATGGTATGACTTGAACTACCCATGGTATTATTAGAAAAGTAACTCAACTATTTAGCATATATTTTTAGGTTAATTTGACAAAATAATATATGTTCTTATGATATGTGACTTATGTAAAATATATGGATTTATATCTTTTTCAAGTATCGCATCAACACATGCATATCATGGCAAGAGTGAACTTTTATATGCATTGGTGCATCCATACAGTTAATTGTATACTACTTCAATTTAATGTGTGTTACCTCTATCAAGTAATAAATGTTTTAGTCATTATACCATATTGATGGGACTAGGGCTCTCAACCTGTGTCTTTCCACATTTTTTAGGTGAACAAAAGGGCTTCTTGTAGGGAAATATGACTACAGGATAGGTAGCAGAAATAAAAAAATTATCTACTATATTCCTCATAAGCCAGCAGATTGTGTCAATAACTATAAGATGTGAAGGATGGTTTCAAGATTATACCTTCATGGAGCAAGTCCAGAGACATCTCCTCATCATTCTTGATGTGCAAATGTTGACTAATTTCTCTTGGACGGTGTTTGTGCAGCTCTTGGTCTTCACCACAGATGGTAGAATGGATTGTTGGTATGTATGCCCAGAGAGCCAATCATATGATGATTGTAATGGCATAACATAAAAATGATTTAATTATTAATTATAAAGGCAACTTCAAATTTATTTTGTATATTCAGTTCTGAGATAATGAATATCATGATAAATGTCTAGAGAATCATATTAATCAATGACATATATATTCAAGTTACTACCCATGTGGATGAGATCATACATATGTTAGGAGTACATATACATATTCTCATTATGTACCTGATCGGTTGTTATTGTGGAAGGTTGATAGACAACAATAACACATAAAATTAGATTGTGAGTTGGTTAATGACTAAATTTCATTAGTCATGATATGGCAATATCAAGCCAAGCACACGGAATACATGTTAGAGAATAGTGTATCAGACAGACTCTCCGTGAGATTGACACATGTAAGACATCATCATGGAAGTCATAGTCAACTCTCACAGTGATGGTGGTGGTTTTAGTTCTTAGGCCTAAAATCACTACACTCATCCCATGTCATTGGGTACACTTTGACATCATCAAACACAGTCCTGAAACATGGGTTGTTATAATGTTGGTGATTGGGTGACTTTGACACATGGGGATTGACTATGAGTGAGAGAGATGGGAGTTTTCCCTCTGATAGGAGTATGATATACAAAGGCCTCTTGATTAGTGAGACTGAGAAAAGTATGGCCATACGCATGTGAGCCAATATGTGATATTGAGCGTACATATATCTCATACATTTTGCTCTGGTTGAAGAAACAAGATTGAATAATAATGAGGATGACTGCCCATGCCTCTAGTTCAATGTGGATATGCATAGGTTGAAGTTGCTCCCGAAGTTTCCATTCACTTGGGTAGCACTAATGTGTGACTAGGCACCACTATTTGCTTTTGATGTCATAAGTTGTTATGGACATTCACTGTCAATGTGATATGGGACCTATAGGGTCACACTCATAGGAACTCACCTAGAAGAGGAGTTTAGATCTTGAATGACAATTGAATTAAGTACTAAAGGGTTGATACGGGCATCTAGAGAGTGTCAAATGACTGTCTCAAGTGTTGAAATGGGTTCTGGAGAGTCAGGGTTGATTTGAGTTGAAATTGGCTAAGAAGCAAACGGACCCAACCAGATGGGTCGACTCGGGTCACCATACGACTGTCAAGGTGACCGAGACAACCATCTCGCATGGGTGACATGGTCCACTTCGGTCGAGGGAAGGTTCTAGACATTTCCCTATTTGTTTCACTTGTACGTTATTTGTTGTGCAAGGAAATCAATGTCCAACATTGATAGGAATTGAATTGCCAATTTTGTGTAAATTGGAAAGTGCAAAATGACCATCTCACTCAGCAAGATGACCATCTCACATCCCAGAAGACCATCTTGATGGGAAAGACATCTATTTTGGTTGTAGCAGGTTGCAAAGTTTCTAGAATTGTTGTGAAAAATTGAGATATTCCGGTCCCTTCTACTCCCATACAGACTGGGAACCCTAACCCTGGCCTCTACTATAAATAGAAGGGTACTAATGGATTCCTATAACACAACATAGACAATTGAGAATTAGTTGATGTGAAAATTTTTGTACTCTCTAGTTGGGGTAACCACAAGAGCCCAGGCAAGTCCTACCCGACTAGGGAGGGATAGATAAGGGAGAGAAACAACTGAGGACCATTGTTGTGGGAGAGAAGGTTGGTGACTAGTACACCAACAGGATGTACAACTCCTTTCTATCCGTTCTAGCAGGATGACAAGATTTCTAGTTGGTCTGTGTGGACTACACTAGAGGCAGGAGTCCTTTGGCTGCTGCTAGGATGACAACATCAACTCGCGGCCTGTAGAGAGATCAAAGGAGTTGCTACATCAGATGTTTGAGTTAGGTGTCTGTGGAGGAGCAGTCACACTAGTCTGAGTGCATCCATGAGCTATAGAGATGTTGTCCAAGATAGAGTGTGCATCTACATCGATGAGGATTGTTGTTGGACTTGCCAGGACTAGGTATATCTTTGTGAAACCAACATTCCCATTGAATAGTTATTGACACAACCTAGTAGTTAATGGGAAATATGTTAGTAATTTTTTTACTTCCGCTGCCTATCTGATGATGTATTTCCCAACATGGATAGCTTCTGCTATGACTATTGTGATCTTTCCATGGACTACAATTTGACATTGTCCTTCTTGATGCATTTAATGGACTCGTGCCTCTAGATAAGTCCACACATATCACCTAGAACTCATCTCATCCTGCTAGAATAGTTAGGAAGGAGTTGTCCCTTCATTGGTGTACTAGTCACCAACTTGCTCCCCAAAAACAATGATCCTCAGTTGTTCTCTCCCGTAGCTATCTCTCCCTTGTCTAGTTGGACTTTCTTGGCCTCTCTTAGTTACCATAATCAGAGAGGACAACAATTGTCAGAGCAACTGATTCTCAATTGTATGTGTTGTGTTCGGGGAACCCCCAATACCCCTCTATTTATAGTAGAGTCCAGGGCCAGGGTTCCCTGGCTATGCGAGAATGGAAGGGACCAGTAGATCTTGAATTTTGCAACCTGTGATCATCCAAATGGCCGTCTAGAGACCCAGACGGTCATTTGGCATGCGAGACAATCGTCTAGAAGTTTCCAAATCACATATGAAATTGGAAATTTGTTTCTCATTAATGCTAAACATTAATTCCTTGCACCAAAAGTAAAGTGCAATTAAAATGATCAAAGTCATAAAAGTATCTAGAACCTTCCCGACTTAATTGAGTGATCTCACCCATGCGAAATAGCCATCTCACTCACCCAGACAGTTGTTTGGTGAGCCGAGCTGAGCCGATCAGTTCAACTGAATGAACTGGTTGGTTCACACCTCAATTTGAGCACAACTTTGCCAATTTCACTTTGAATCATCCTTGAACCTCCAAAACACCCATCTCAACCCCTGAGATGACCGTTTGGCACTCCAAATGACCGTCTCACTCAGTGAGTCGATCGTCTGGTAGTGTAGCCACTTGATTTGTTGTGTGAATTGAATACCTAAACACTTTAGTAATCAATTCAATCATCATTCAAGATTAAATGCCTCTTCTAGGCCGATACATATGTGTGTGACCCTATAGGTCCCATATCATGTTGGTAGTGAATGCCCATAACAACTTATGACCTCATAAGCAAAGAGTGGTGCCAAGTCACACATCAGTACTACCCAAGTGCATGGAAAGTTGGGGAACAACTTCAACCTACAATTTGTGTATGTTGTTGCAATGTTTTTATAATTCCTTTGTCACATATATCCAGATTGAACTAAAGGCATGGAGTAGTCACCCTCTTCAACATTCAATTTGTTTATTGAACCAGAGCAGATTAACTAAGATATATGTGAGCTCAATATCATATACCGACTCACATGTGCATGGTCATGCATTTCTCAATCTTTCTAATCAAGAGGCCTTGGATATCATACTCCCTTAGGAGGGACAGATCCCATATCTATCACTCACAGTTAGTCCCCATGTGTTACAATCACCCATTCATAACTGTTATAACAACCCATGTGTTACAATCACCCATTCATAACTGTTATAACAACCCATTTTCAGGACTACATTTGTTGATGTCAAAGCATATTGAATGATATGTGATGAGTGCAGTGGTTTTAGGTCTAAGAACCACAAACACCACCATCACTATGAGATATGACTATGAATACCATGGTAATTGCTTCCATGTGTTAGTCTCATGGTGGGTCTATCTAATACATTGTTCTCTAACATGTATCTGTGTGATTGGTTTGATATAGCCATATCATGACTAATGAGACTCTGTCATCAACCAACTCACACTATGATCTTATGTGACATTGTTGTCTATCGACCTTCCACAATAACAACCGATCATGGACATAATGAAAATATATATGTACTCTTAACATACGTATGATCTCATTTCCCAAGTCACGTACTTTAAGGCACACATCATTGAGTAATATAATTCTCTAGACATTTATAATGTTACATCATTATCTCAAAACTGAATTAAATAGAATAAATAGAAATATTTCCTTTATTTATTAATCAAATCATTTAAAAATTATTCCATTACAATCATCACATGATTGGCTCTTTGGGCATACATATGAACACTTCTATAGTAGTAGAGGCAAAGATTAGTCTAGTGGAGGCAGATCTTAGTTTTGAGGTGGGTTATGTTTACATGAAGGGGTCCCAAAGATCAATGATATTTGCATGACCTCCTTCTGGGACTAAGTGAAGTTTATGTATAGGGGTTCACAATTTAGTGTTGTCCATATACTCTCAGATCCATACATGTGTGCTTCTTTTCTTTACTTTTTATGCCTATCTAGACTGCAATTTGGATTTCTACTCACAACCTCAAATATGTAGTGATATGTGTTATAATGTTTTATGCTTGTGCCCTGAGTCATCCATGTATGTGTAAATGTAAGAAGAATATTTACAAATATGTGAAAATGTATATGAACAATGAAGACTTTTGTAACATACATAAAGGCTTGTTATTATAATATATTTTTATATTGGAAATTTTTTGGACCCCATATTCTTGTGATGTGGTTTATATGTTGACGATGATCATTACTTTATATGGTGATTTGTCTTAATAAATATTTATTCATGGTGGTGGGATGTCACAACCATTAAGGAACTCATGGTTGTACAAAAAAGATGTACAATTAAAAATATTAACATGTGAAAGTACAACAAAAGTAGGTTAGTCACAATCAAGAGAATGCCATCAAAACATGGATAACAACTCAAGACAAGCAATGACAAGATAAATATATCAATTATAGAGTTGTATGCAAAACATGTAATTCAGAACAAGGCAATATACACATAAAATAAAGGTACCAAGGAGAGTAACAAAAGAATGAGGCATTTGGTTGAGAATATCTTGTTGAGAGGCAATTGTCACCCAATAAGCCATTTGAATATAAAATGCATCGATCTGTAAGCCAAGTTTCTAGATATAAATTATTGACCAAAAATAGTTGTTTGCAAACCCCAAGGATGCATGTTGGTCAGGTTCCCTTAAGGAAAACTCAACGAACAACAATTGTTGTCGAAGAATACAAATTTATTGAAATCATATGTAGAGGCATAATTAAATTACAAGAGAAAATAAAAACATGTAAACAAGTCATAAGTACACTTTGAAAGCATCGGGGGTAATTTTGTAGTAGAAAATGAAGATACTCATAATATACAAACTTTCGCTCAATAACCATATGTAAAGTGCATATAAATTTGGCAATATTAAGCAATGTTTAAATATGAATATGAATATCATTACTTCTATTCTTACCATTTGTTTTCATATCCTGTTACCAACCCACATGCATCATGCCTTTTCTATTGTGTGGATAGTGAAGTCCATTTTTAATTGAAGATCTCATGTCAATGAATTTGCATTTATCTACACAACTAAATATGAAATGGTCCCCAATTATATTTTTGAGTTGGTGGATTATCTTGGCTACCTGAATCGTATTGCATTTGGGTCCTTTCCTAAAATAGAAATACATAGATCAGTGATCAATTTCCTTGCAATAATTGCAATTCCCTTAGTTTGGACTAGATGATTCCCCATTGGAGTTTAGAGGTCCATTACCTGTGTTGTTCCTCTTTGCTAACATCAAATCCAATATCATGTTTACTATTTTGTTTGGAAGCATGATCAAGGTTTCATTAATATTATTTTTGCCATTTAAGAATCATTGCTAAGAGGATCTCAACATATGATTATCATGCATAAGAGAAGTAGTAGTACAAACAATTTAGTAATATCATTTGTTGCATGCAAAATATTAGTCTCTAAGCAAAGAAGTTTAGTCATGTATGGAGATTTTAAAATATGTAGAGTAACAATATCAGTCTCTCTATTAGTATATCTATATCAAGATTCAAAAGTATTGAATTTTGCAAGCATGGAAACATTCTCATTTTCTAGCATAGAAACCTTAGAAAGATAAGCACTATTTTAGATTCTATTCCTTGCAAAAGATTTTTTTTCAATTTTAAGAACATCAATATGAAATATTAAAGAATCAACATTTTTTGGCATGCTCTTTATTTGAATCAGGCATAAGTTGAGATTATACAAACTTGATCTTATCAAGCAAACTAGAAAGTTTAGTTTTAAGGGTATTTACCTGACTAAGATAGGCATTATTCTCTATCTCAACGTCATCAAAATTTGAATTCAATATCTAGATCAAGCTTTTGGAGGTTGTCGATATCATCTTACAAGAAAATATTGACATTTTCATGACCACATTTTTGTTTAAGGAAGGTATCAACAATCTTAGCAAGTTTTTACTTATTATGCTTAGTAGAATTAAGAGAGGCATGGGTATCATGAACAATTTCAATGAAAGATGATTTACATAAAGATTGTGTATCAATATCACTTGAATCATCATTTTCCATAAGAGAAAAGTGGCATTATCTGACTTCACATTCACTAGAACTTCTACTCGTTCTAGAGTGAAGGAATCACTAGAGATTTTGCAGACTTTCTTATTTTTCTTATGCTTCTCACCCCTTATCTTGTCTCCATTGTGACGATGGGTCTTTTTTTCATGTGGCTATTCTTGTAGTGATCTTTATTTCCATATGTGAAGCACCATGAGGAGGAATAAGATTTGCCTTAGTGGAAACTACCTTTAGCATGAATGAAATATTATTCACCTTGGAAGTATTGGTGACTAATGAAGCATGTAAAGCAATCCTTATTATTGATCTTTTGATTCTTCTCTTCAAGCTCCTAATCTTCTCTAGAATTGAGCACTACTTCATAGGCTTGAAGGTTTCCTATGATTTCTCAATTTTAAGAGTGGATGTCTTTGTGGTCTCTTCTATAGAGGTTACCTTATGTCCCCATCAGTGAGGAAGAGACTAAAGGATCTTTTAAAACACCTTACCATTGTTCATATATACCAAGTGTTTCAAGGCCATTTATAACAAGATTGAGACTAGAATACATTTGGAAATATACTCCATCTTGCTCATAGAGAATTTTTTAGGTTTTTGTGTGATCATGTGGAACTTGCTTTCCTTCACTTGCTTCATTCCCTCATAAGTGATGAAAGACTCTTCATATATATATACATTTTTACTAGAAGATATGTGAATCAACTAATAAGGGGAGAGAGTGTCATAGATCATGGTTATGGCATGGGCATTTATGATTTATTTTTTCAAAGTAGCATCATCTCATTTTTCTATCCCCTTTTTACTTGGTTGCTTGTATGTAAGATCCACCATTTTCTACAACCCAAGGCTCAATCATTGAATATAAAATTTCATTATCCTCTTATAATATTGAAGGTTTATCTCATCAAAGACCAACATGTTTAAGTGTCTTCCTTATTTATTGTCACTCATCTTCTCCCACTTGTATAAGTATCACTTGGAGAAGAGTTTGCTTTGATACCAATTGTCGGACCTATTATGGGATCAAGAGGGGTGGTGAACTGTGCTAAACCACTTAAACAAAATTCATTACAAGCATGGGAGAGATATATTGAAAAAAACAAAAGTGAAGACCATATCTATAGTGGTTACATCTTAAAGGATGTAGATCGACTATGTAGGGGGGTCAATCTTTAGGGTTTTCAATCTTGATTTACACATTATATTCTATTATAAGAGTTATATCAAATGACAACCTTTTCAATATAAAAGACTAATCTAGCCTCCCTTTTATGGGTAAGGAAGCCAAAACCGTTATTACCTACTTTTTCTTTGGAGTCTTCTACCTTAAAAAAAGTATGCATCATTGACTAAGAGTCTTCTACCTTCTCCAAGGACGTATCCACCCTTGTTGATAATCTTCTACCTTTTCTATTGTCTCATCCACTTTTCAAAGTTAATATCTTCTTCTTTTGACTTCTCATTCACCAAGGAGAAGCATTTTCATCAAGCGTTGCTTTCCCTTCTTCTTCTCATCCTTATCTAAAAGAGAGAGCCTTCATCTACAAATGAGAGAGAAAGTGAAGGTGGAGAAGTAACAACCTCCTATGATGTACATGTCATACTATCTCTCTTATATACTTCTTATGCACTCTAAAGGAAGTAGCAAGTGATTGAGTTCAGGAGAGTGGGTAAGGGCTCTTAGGGGAACTTACTCTCTCAAATATAGTATAGGGTCCCTTTAGTTATTGGATAACCATGGGATGAATCCTAAAGGGTCCTACTTATAGTTGAGGATGCCTACTATTTGTTAGAATAATTTATCATAAATTATAGACGTTTAGGGGGGAGTGGAATGAATATGCTTCACCTTTTATCTTCCAACAACTATATTGTAGTGTAGAAAATGGTTGCTAAAGTGTTGTCGATTGAGTTTATAACTTGGCTAACATACCTTTCCATCTAATCAACTTTTTGGTCGACCGAGTTACCAATTTGGATGGAAGGAGGTTTTGTAAAGCATGTGAACAAAGTTATCAGATGTGTTACCTAGGGGAAACTCAGATGACAATACCTGCTATTTTGGGTTTGCAAGTGCAATATAATCCAACCTAAATAACTATATTAAACATATGAGCTTAATTACAAGTCAAAAAATCATTACAAGTGATATACACCAAAGATCAAGGATAAAACTATCTATTTTCAATCCTTGTCTTTGTGCATGTATGACTTTATTTCTACAAACTAGGGTTAGCAAGTTTAGGCATTTCCAGAGTGTCTAGCTAATCTAAATTCTCTCATGAAGCAGCATTAGTCACAAATTAGTGGAAAGGTTTACTAATCATTAAAACCAAGGTTTAGTCAATTTATACATTGAGTCAACATGCTCTAGGATAGTTTCAAGAATGATGATTTGCCCAACAAAACATGTTAGTCATTGGTCGCACGCTTTGTCCTCACTCACACACAGTCCAGGAAAAATTTTAGATCGGTCATCCATACTAGTGCTACTCCAAGAAAAGCATGCTTAACTATAATGTTCTTAGTGATGGGGTCCTTGTAAAGGAGGTGCACCTTATTAATTTGGATAATCCAATTCCTTTTATTATCATATTATTCAAGACCTCAAATACTAGGATGCTACAATATCTTATAGGATATCAATATGTTAACAATCTATAACATCATTCAATCAAAGTTCACACACTAGCCATACTACATGGGTAATTTCATTTTACCATCATACATTTCATACATCATGGTCATTTGCAACTAGTTTGGTGTTTATCCATTAATATTCACATTTTACAATGAATAAGTTCGATCAAGTTATTTCATATACATGCAACATTCTGCACCAGTTTCACAAATTTTAGTTTCATCCCATATAAATCATAATGCTGATTTGATATCTCTCTTTTTATAATTCTTATTTCATAACATTAATTTCATATCATTGATTCATTTCACTTTGTCTTATTGATCACTATAAGACAGTAGTTGTCTAGGCTCACCCTACTCATCACTATATTACCATGCCTATCACAAGGAAATTTCTTGCCCAGTTCCTACCTGACATGAGATTTTTCCTTTGTCACATAACATAAGCAATATATCTAAAAGTATTATCTCACATGAAGGTTTCCTTTCCCAAGCTTACTATTTATCCATACATTATGGGAGGTCTCCTAATCCAACACTTTTTCTCCCATTAATATTATTCTATGTGATTATTCCTCATACTACTCTTAATCTCCTTCTACACTCACTTTGCAAGAGGTTTTGTCAATATAGACTTACTCTCTAGATTATAGTGGGTTTGGTCATTCCAAGTTTGATCTTCTTTATTCATTTAATTTGGGATATTATCTCATATACAAAGCTAACTCCCCTATTCAATTACATATTAAGGTAACTACTTTTCCATGGTTGCTATCAGATTACAGGAGGCTTCCTTTATCCAAGGGTTACACTCCTATATTATATTAGTTTATAAGGAGGTCTCCTCGTCCCAACCTTACTCTCCTAAATACACTAGTATTATCATTATCACTAGTGCAAGAGGCTACTTGTACACTTTCCTAGTTTAACATCATCATATTCTTCAAGAAAACCACATTATCCCTTATTGTAATTTCCATGTTTAATGAACCCTAACGCAATAAAATTTTTAAACTAAAATTGAAAGAATTCATTAATTAATTAAACATGAACATGGAATCATCTATAAAAAAATATCCATGTTATCCCTATTCCCAACAGGCACATTCACTATATTCCATAACTACAATTGCATGCATTAAACTCATCATAGTTCATAATTGCAAGGATTCATTAACAACATCAAATAACATATAAATTTCATAAAGGAAAATTCCATAAGTGAAACACCATAAATAATCATTCATTTTTACGAACATCAGCAACCATGATATATTTCTCTCATTGTGTAGGAGGAAGTGTGTGACTGCTACATATTGTTCATGAGGTGATTTATACCTCTAAATTCCATGTTTCTTCATTGTTAATTTTAAATTCAGGCATAATCACTACAAGCATGCAAAAGTACATTCAATAGTAATTTCTACAAAATTTACTATATTATTTCTCCTTATTCCCAATTTTGTCAATTTCATATCTCAATTTACACATTGACTCTAATTTCACATTCAAAACCCTATCTACCCCAGTCCCAAAAAAAATTGAGTGTGATTCCAATAATATGTAATTTACTATAAAATCCTACCAGAATGATAATCACCCAAGAACCTAATGATACTTATTTTACAAAATACTTACATTATTAATTTTTTCACTTATTTAAATGGATAGCCTTTTCCATGTCTTAGCTCAATTATATAATAAATTTCAATATAACTCCAAATCATCAATATTGTAGTTCTATATTAGATAATGATAGATTGGAAGAATTATTATACAATGATAGATATCAAGACCTATTTACAACCTTATTTATTTTTCTAATATTATTCTATAATAAATCTAACAACACCTAAGTCAATATTTTACTAAGATACTAGATAATATCATCTTTCTAGTGCTATTGTGGACAATTTTTTTTTACTGTTGGAACACAAATATGGATTGAAGTAGAAATTATCATGTAGGATAATCAGGCTTGTTAGTGAGATCTAAAGGATGTTGTCAGAGACCCCACTGTCATTATTTTTCTTCACTTAGTCGCATACTACCGAGAGATTCATAGTCACCAAGATTCATTAAACCATCCACATGTCCTCCTCCTTTGAGCATGTGTAAGTATGAGTTTCGTCATGGCTTGATTCCCAATGGACCTTGTGTACTTGGATCCACTGAACTTGTAGTTGTATGAAGGATCTCTTTCCTCCTTCCTTAGAAACATGCTTACGTGTTATAATGGATCCACTACCACATTTTCCTTCCATGAGGTCAATGCCAAGATTCTTTACCCCAAATCCTACCAGACACTGCAATTGGTCCACAACGTCCTGCACTACCTCATTGATCTACTCTTTAAGGGATGTGTAATGATCTCAAACCAAAATCTCAGAATTCCTCTAAAAAACTTAAGGATAAACCAGATGTGCTATAGTTCCTTGACCACGTGGTGTGATGGTCATCTAATTCTAAACTTGATGGCCCAAAAAACCCCTATCGTACTCTTACTCTAACTTCCACATTACTTCACCTACTTCCATGATTAACTCAACCCGTCAAACTATTGAAATTTTTTTAATTTTCTATTAGTATATTAATATATGTACAATATAACACCGTAGGTTTTGGTAACATTTCGTTCAATCTAATATTTAATTCTATTCAAAATTATTAGAAACTGGCATTTGTAATCCTATTAGAATAAATAATAACAATGATTCAGAAATCTTTAAAAAAATCTTTGAACTCCTTTCTAACTAAGTTCCATTCAAATTTAGTGGGAGGATTTCCAAATTATATACTTCAATCACACTTTGACCCAATTGTCAAATATTAATCAACAATTCAATGTATATCATCATTTAAGCCTCATTCCCAAACTTGTTGAGATCCATTACATGGATCTTCCTTCAGTTAAGCTAATTGATGGGTCATATTGTATGCAATGTTTGGCATCATGTTTGACATTGACAATGCTCTGGTGGTCTGAGATTGATCACTCCATCATTTTTTTTGACAAAAAAAGAACCCAGTGGACACTGTTAAATGTTACAAACAATGCAAAGAAGTTGGTAATCTTATGTTTGGCAGCAGTGGTTACAATCGATTGTAAGCCACCCATACTTTCCCTATTTCTTATTGTGCAATCATAGTCGCTTTACCAAGTGAAGCATTAGAGGTAAGGGATATAAATCTCTCCACAAGTCAATGTAAGTACATCTCTTTCTCTTTTAAACATAATCGAGTCTATAGTGTCACCTCTAGTACATTAACTTGTCCATCTATGTTGTGTATGTCCATACCATCTAAGGTTTCCCTTAAATAGATCATCCTTAATACCCACCTCTCCCACTTTACTTCACATATAGTTATTTCTTAAGTTGTCTTTCCTTGTCATCCCAAACACTTATCTTAACATTCAAATTTATTACATATTCATATTTTTGATACATTTTACTTCATTACCCAAAATCAACTCCCACATGGCATGGTTGGTGTATTTTTTCCATAAAATTGAATATGATTTTTATAGTGAATATATAGTTATATATTAGTTAAAACACTCCATATTATCCATGTTGTTGTAGGCTTGTGATACAAATAATCTCCTCTTTTAACTGATGGATATAACCACGAACACGGTTTGCTAATTCATACATAATGAGAACAAATAAATATCATCTCAGAGTTAATCATTGATGTAACCCCAAATTCATATAAAAATTTGGAGTATCCCATCCTTAAGTCCTAATACGTATTGTTGAGTTAGTCATAGAAACAAAAAATAAGAGTGAGGAAAGCATGGAAGTAGAATTTTTTTTCAAATGATCCTCGCTACTCTTCATTTTTTAGTTGTTATTGTTATATAGAAGTAGAGTCTGGGTTTTATTTATAGATACAACTAAGTCTGAGTAGGCCTCTAGACACACCCAGAGAAATTACAAGCCCAAGAAAGAGTAAACAAAAAATCAAAGAAAAGGAAAAGATAACATTGAGTCCTTGCTTCCTTGCTTCAGTTGCTCATTCTTTGTCAATATATATGTTATGCTCCTATGGTTGTCATGGTTTCTTTGAAACTCACTCTCAAGCTAAGACGTGGTGAAACAGAGGCCCAATTTATGTGTTAAATGTTAGAAGGTATGTTTAGATACTACTTTAGTGAAGACATCAACAGGATGATCCTTTACAACAAGATATACCTAATCCTGGAGCAGGTTTAGCGACAATCCTCATTGATGTAGATGTGCATTCTGTCTTGGACAGTTGTTGTGCAACTCGTGGATGTAGTGGGACTTGTCTGAATGATCCTCCATGGACACCAGACTCAAACAACTATTGCAATAGCTCCTCAAATCTTACCACAAACTGCAAGTTGACGTTGCCCTCCTAAAAATAGCCAAAGGACTCCTTCCTCTAGAGTAGTCCACACATACCAACTAGAACTCATATCATCCTACTAGAATAGATAGGAATGAGTGGTCCCTCCTATTGGTATACCAGACACCAACCTTCTCTCGCACAATAATGATCCTCAGTTGTTCTCTCCCTTGGATATCCCTCCCTAGTGGGGTAGGACTTGCCTGGGCTCTCGTGGTTACTACAACCAGAAAGGACAACAATTGTCAGAGCAATTGATTCTCAATTATCTATTTTGTGCTTTGGGAAGCCCCCAATATCCCTCTATTTTTAGCAGAGGCCAGGGCCAGGGTTCCCAATCTATGCAAGAATGGAAAGGACTAGAAGATCTCAAATTTTCACAATAATTCTGGAAGTTTTGCAACTTGTGTGAGCTGAAACGGTCGTTTCATCCAATGATACAGTCGTCTAGGATGTGATATGGTCATTTCACACTTTCCTAGTCAGATATGAATTAGCAAATTCATTTCTAAATTACTGTCATACATTAATTTACTTGCACCCCAAGTAAGTCCAATTGAAACATGTTTCAGAAAACTCCAAAACCTTCATTCGTCCCAACTAAGCCATTTCACACAAGAGAGATGCCCGACTCACTCACCCAGACGACAATCTAGTGAGTGTGAGTGGAGACAGTTGGTTCAACAGCTTGAACTGGTCAGTTCATAGGGCATAACTAAGACAATTTGATTTATGATCTTCCTGACAACCCAAATGGTCGTCTCAACACTTGAGATGCTTGTCTGGATGCCAAAATGGTCATCTCATCCAGTGAAATGGTTGTTTGGCAATTCAGTCAGCCAGTATGTTGATCTATTGCATGAATTGAGTACCTAAATACTTTAGCAATCAATCCAATTGTCATTCAAGATTCAACTCCTCTTCTAGATGAGTTCCTTTGTGTGTGACCCTATTGGTCCCATATCACATTGGCAGTGAATGTCCATAACTAGATTATGACATCACAAGCAGTGAGCAGTGCCTAGTCACACATCATTGCTACCCGAGTGAATGGAAAGTTGGGGAGCAACTTCAACCTAAAATATGTGTATGGTGTTATAGTGTTTGTATACTTCCTTTGTCACAGATATCCAGATTGAACTAGAGGCATGGAGTAGTCATCCTCATTATTATTCAATCATGTTCCTTAAACTAGAGAAGACTACATGAGATATATGTAAGCTCAATATCACATATTGACTCACATGTGTATGGCCATACTTTTCTCAATCTCGCTAATTAAGAGGCCTTTGGATATTGTACTCCTATCGGAGAACAAATCCCATCTCTATCACTCACAGTCAATCCCCATGTGTAAAAGTCACCCAATCATCATTGCTATAACAACCCCTACTTTAAACTGCATTTGATGATGCCAAAGTGTACCCAACGACATGTAATGAGTGTAGTGATTTTAGGTCTAAGAACCACAACCACTACCATCACTGTGAGAGCTGATTATGACATCCATGATGATGGCTTCCATGTGTTAGTCTCACAGTGGGTCTGTCTGATACATAGTTCTATAACATGTATATGTGTGGTTGGTTTGACATTGCCATATCATGACTAATGAGACTCTGTCATCAACCAACTCACACTCTAATTTTATGTGTTATTGTTGTCTATCTACCTTCCACAATAACAATCGATCAGGTACATAATGAGAATGTATATACTCTTAACATCCATATGAACTCATTGTTCAGGTCCTCAACCTAAACACATATATCATTGAGTAATATCATTCTCTAGACATTTGTTATGTTATTCATTATCTCAACACTAAATATCAAAATTAAATTGGAAGCTTGCCTTTATAATTAATCAAACCATTTACATGTTATGATATTTCAATCATCATATGATTGTCTCTCTGGGCATACATACCAACAAAATCCCACTTGCACTTAGAGCCAATCACCCACAGATCTCATCCCATGTGATCTTACATGATAATCATGCTTCTGATGTGCAAGTGCTTTTATAGTGGGTTTAGCAATGTTTGCTTTAAGTTGGTATATTTCAATATTCTCATATCTTCTCTGTATGACTACTCATATGATATGGAAGTGTATTACTATTCTATTTGAGATTCCCAGACTAACTAGTAGCTCCATTGTTGTCATATGTATTTCTACTGTGTTATCAATGGTTGGAACCTCACACAAGTTCACCTATATGAACTTCTTGATCCATACAGTATCCTCTATTGTTCTTATAACACATACATACTCATCTTTTTTTGTAGATTCAAACAACTTCCATCATCTCATAACCCTTTCTAGATTACAATTCACATTTTCCATCAAACATAAATTTAGATTATGATCATTTTGTCAGTTTGGAAGCTTGCATGGGTGTAACCCTTTACAACCAACTCTTCCTTATTACCATAACCAAGGAACCAATCTTTTAAGTGTTTCACAATCACCTAATGATGTTCATTATGTTAGTTTAGTGACTCTCACTGGTATTTGACATATACCCTCTCATCATGTCCAATACATACGAGATTACAAGGTAGGTATATATATGTCCTCTCTTCATGTAAATACATATGAGATGACTGGATATCCTCTCATCATGTCCAATACATATGAGATAATGGGATATCTTCTTGTCATGTCCAACACATATGAGATAACAGGATAAGTACATAACATTGCATTCAAGACAGATCCCATTGCAAATGCATATGGCATCAATCCATGTGTTCCTATTCTTCATAAGAATTGGGACACTTGGCTCCTGAGAGATTACTCCATGGAACATGGACACATTTTCTCTCGTTGAGTCTTGCATGATGAACCATTCAACATCTTATCAATGTTTGTGCTATTACTTAGTTCAAGAAGCTTTCCAGATCTATATTTATAGACCTCAATCCTATTTCATTGGATGCTTCACGTAAACCCTTCATATAGAAGGTACTTTCCTTGTTGAGTTTTAACATATGCAGGATAAGGATGTTATTCCCCATCATTATGTGGAATATTAATATGCTACCACTAAATCTTTTGTAATCACAAATTCCATCTTCATTCTAACTCAGGTCAAACCCTTTGACTGTCTTGTCAAATAAAAAATTCCAGATTGGAGATGCTTGATTCAATCCACATTGACTTTTGTAGCTTATAGAATTTATTTGCATTAATGGATTTATAAAACCATTAGGTTGTGTCACGTACACATCCTTTTAATTATTCCAGTTAAGGAATGCAGTTTTTACATCCATGTTCCAAATCTCACAGTCATACTAAGTTGCAACAACAAGCATGATCTAGACGGATTTAACCATGGTAACTTGTAAAAAGACTTCATCATGTTCAACAATTTGAAATAGTTTGAAACTTTTTGCAACCTATATAACCTTCCATGTTGATCTCCTTTCAAAAAACCAAATGCACCCTATGGGTTATATAGGCGGATCCACCAAGGTCATACCTTGTTGTCTTAAATGGAAATCCATCTTTGATCCTATGGCCTCAAGCCATTTCTCAGATTTTTATTCCTCACTATTTTCTAGGTAGGTTGTTGACTCATCTCTATGATCAACTCACCACCTTTTGAGTTATAAGATATCATAATCTTTCAAACTGAAGGCATGTTCTACTAGAAGTATGAGTTTTGTTTGTTACATAAGGAACTTGAGATTCCACAACAACTTCTGATTCTCCTTGTTCCTATTGTACCTCTTTAGGCTCTATGTTTTCTTATTTGTATCGAACATTTTGAGTTCTAATTTTAATCCCACTCATTCCTTTGGAACTAATTTCCATTTAGGAATTCAGTCATCCTAGCAACAAACACATTGTTTATAGGTTGGAATATAAGTAGTATTCAACAAGATACCATTCATTTGATTTGTAGACAAAGCTTTCAAGAAATATTTTTCTTATATAAGACTTCAATCCTAATCACTACAATAGACTCATCGAGAATCCTCCCATGCCATATATCATATTCTTTTGAACCATTTTAGACGGTACATTGTTTTGGTGTAAAACATGTGCCAACAAGAAATTGTAAGATTAGCTAGATTTTATTGATAATATCACCATGACTTAATAAGGTGTGATACCTTCTTTCTAATGCATAAATATGTTTTAGGTGGAGTTCATTGTGATACACTATCACAGTCTCTTTTAAAGATTCTCAAACTCGTGCTTACAATATTTCAACATTGATCACATCAATGTATCTTAATACTTTACCAAGTGAGTTAAGTACTTCATTCATAATCTCCTTGAACACTTCAAGAGATTCATACTTGTATTTCATAAATAAAAAATTTAATATCTACTGATCTCATCAGTAAATATAATGAGGTACTTATCACTATCTTTATCATTCATTCTAAAAGGTCTATGTAAATCAATATGTACTAGTCCTAATGGAACAATCGATCTCCTGCTACATCTAGTAAAGATGCTCTTGTCATATTGCCCAATAAATAAGACATGCATGTTTCAATTGGTTTAGTAACTAAAAGAGTCCAGATAACCATCATATGGATTCTAGAAATGCATTCCTTGTTTATGCACTTTAGATGATAGTGCTATAGGTATTCAATATTTTGAGTCATCAAGTCATTCACCATATGTGTCTTATACATTTGTCATTACAACTATCAAGTATAGTTTGTGAGACAGAGGGAATTGCCATAAAAGATCATATCTTTTAAAATGAAACATAATGTTCTTGTCATACAAATTATTTAATTTTTTCATCAATGGCAAGTGCATAATAGCAATTCACTAATTCTATTATGTGCTCATGAATGATGGTTCCCAACTGTAAAGGCAGAAACCCTTGCTCTACATAGTTCTAGCTTACTTCTTCTTAGGTCTTGAAGTGGAGATATCTATCTCTATCTTCTTCCTGAGATCCTCTATGAAGAGGATAATTCCTTCCCAATGTCCATACAAGTGACAAGGGTAGCATTTTGTTTTCTTTATCCTTTAAATGAAAAGGTTAGATTCCTTTTACACTTACCCTTCTCCATATATTGAGTGCAGAAGAGTTGGGCTTCATCTTAGCCTCATAACACTTCTGAGTCTTACTTTTGCCCTAGGACTCACTTACGATGATCACAATCATAGATTTGTCCTTCTTCTTCCTTGCATTGGCATCAACATTCCAAGCATTTGATAAACTGATTATATGATTTATACAACACTTGCATAATCATATTCATGTTCAACTCTTGATCTAAGATAAATCCCAATCATTCCACATGTCCAATCATATTGAACACATGGGGTTATACTGGACCTCCCTTAGTTAGTTTGCACTCATATTATACCTTGTTTGCTTTACATGATTCTTAAGATTGGTTACCATCTCGATAATGTCAATGTATTCATGTTGTTCATGCAACTTATAGTTCATACAACATAGAATTAGGTATTAAAATGTCTATGGCATCATTGGCATGCTTCCAATAAGCATCCATTTAGCCTTAGGCGCACTTGGAGTGGGTTCCTCTAGCATTGGACTATGTAGAACATAGAGCTTTCTCTCATTGATGAGAAGATTTCTCAAAGTCTTTAACCAATTGTCAAACTTTATCCAATTTTGTCCTTCTAAAGGACTGATCGCAATAAGAATATGTTTGTATTTGAAATTTGGATCTACAAAGAAATATTGCAACCTTTTCAAAACATTTTTGATTTGATGATTTTGATGATACTAATTAGTTCTTTAATTATTATCAGTCTCACTATTTTATTCAAATTGATAGCCTTCAATATCAATTCAAAATATTGCAGCGTACAATATTCTAGTGGGCCAAGATCCTAATTTCATCAAATCATGAGCCAACTAGGGCTTTCACCTACAACTTGATTCTATCATGTAGGCAACTTTTGCCAATTGCATCGTATGCAACTCTTGGATAGATGATATGCGCAACTCCTTGCCATTGATCATGTGTATGCTTCTAGGTTCTCAATCTAATTAAGGTCACCTAGTTAAGCTTGACCCAAAACCCAACACAATAAATATGCACCCTGCTAGGGCAGACCCACATATCTACCATCACACTTCTAGGAGATAGATGGAGCACCATGCTAGGGCATTCCCACATTTAGTCGATCAAGCTTTTGATGTGTGTTGCTTATGTAAAGCATCTAAGACTTAATATTTTAATTGACGGAGTTTGTATAAATACATATACTTTATCCAATCGCCACATATATAGTACATATCATACACATGCTATAACCACAAATGAGAACATGCAATAAATAAAACACACAAGTGATGGTTATGGCCATACTAATGTAATTCTTGGGATCCACAAGGAATTACTACCACCTATGGTCCACATCATATGCCACCTGTTGTTGGTGAAGATATATGCTCGAACCAATCCAGGTTGATCAGTTCAACTTTTGAACATGTCAACTCGCCTCCTGGTCACTCAGTTGGGCTCTTCTGAAGCAGTTGTCTGATCCTCAGGTCCAAGCAGCGTCTAGATACCTCCAGTCGGTTGGTTGGGCCACCAGTCAATCGATTCATTCTCCTGTCGTCTGGCCTCCTCGGTCCTCCAGTCCATCGGGTCATCTCACGAGTCGGTCATTTCACTTTTGTGCAGAACATCATCTCACATCGAAACATAAATTAAAACTATCATATTTATTATTACATTGTGTATGGGGAAAACCTTGAGTTACATTCAAGGGAAATTAGGAAGAGGATCATTAATTTACATTTGGAAAGAAGAGAGAGACTGAGTGCACAGACTTATTAACAACAAGAATAATAACCACAACCATGCCCACACAGATCTGGGGTTTTAGCCATAACCATGATTTACATCCACCATCAAAACCAATTTTATGGTGACACGTGTAATTATATATATATATATATATATATATATATATATATATATATATATAGAGAGAGAGAGAGAGAGTTAGGCTAGAATACACTTGAGTGTATAGATGGCACAAATACACTTAAGTGTGTTTACATATCCAGACTATTTTTTGCAAAATGTAAACCATTGATCTTCACTGTCATAATATAACTAGGCTACATACAAATTTTAAGCCCATTTGGATGAGTGTAAGCCACTCATCTAAGGGAAACAAAACCAACGTGCGACACTAATTTGAAATGCATAATTTTTGCGGTCTTTATAAAATGGCCTATAAATGTCCAAATGTGCTCAAATTTTGCGTATGAGCTATTCAAAATATGTTTAAGAAGACCAATGGATTAGATTTTTGAAAAACAAATATTGCATCATGAAAAACTACTTGAGTGTATTCTGCTCCAGATACACTCGAGTGTATTCTAGCCTGACTCACTCTCTCTCTCTCTCTCTCTCTCTCTATATATATATATATATATATATATGTATATGTATATATATATATCTATATACATATATACATATATATATATATATATTTGTTTCGGTTCTTTATGTGGTGATAAGATAGACGTGCACATCAACTCATTTAAATATTTGTATCACATGCAATAAATAAACTCATTAAAATAAACAATTTGATCATATTGATTATCCCAAAACATAATTATTGGTGTGGCTTTGATACAACCATTGGGACATATGGGAATAGGTAGGCAGTTGTAACAATTTTTTTACTGATATATTTATTATTAACCAGTAGATTGCGTCAATAATAATGCAATGGGAAGTATGGTTTCACAAATATATATCTGGTCCTGGATCAAGTCCAACGACAATCCTCGTCGATGTAGATGCACACTCTATCTTGGACAATGGTTGTGCAGCTCTTGGATGAACTAGGAATCATCTGATTGATCCTCCATGGACATCAGATTGGACAACTGCTACAGTGGTTCCTTAGATCTTACCACAGACTATAAATTCATGTTGCCCTCCTAGTAGTAGCCAAAGGACTCCTGCCTCTAGAGTAGTCCACACAGACCAACTATAACCCATGTCGTCATACTAGAATGAACAGGAAGAAGTAGTCCATCCCATTGGTGTACTAGTCACCGACCTACTCTCACACAATGATGATCCTCAGTTTCTCTCTCCCTTGTCTATCCCTCCCTAGTTAGGTAGGATTGACCTGGCCCTCGTGGTTACCACAACTAGAGAGGACAACAATTGTCAGAGCAACTGATTCTCAATTGTATGTGTTGTTCTTTGGAAGCCCCCAGTTCCCCTCTATTTATAGTAGAGGTCAGGTGCAGGGTTCTCCATCTGTGTAGGAGTGGAAAGGACTGGAAGATCTCAAATTTTCACAACAATTTTGGAATTTTTGCAACCTGCATTCGCCAAAATAGTTGTCTGGGACATGAGATAGTTGTCTCACTAAGCGATACGGTCATTTTGCACTTACCCAGTCATGTATGAGTTGAAAATTCATTTCCAAATTAATGTCATACATTAATTTACTTACACCCCAAGTAAGTGTAATTGAAACATGTTCAGGAAAACTCCAAAACCTTCATCCGTCCCAAATGGGCCCTCTCACACAAGCAAGACACCCGTCTCACTCACCCAGATGAACGTCTGGTGAGTTTGAGTTGATCCTATATGTTCAACAGCTTGAACCGGTCGATTCATAGGGAAGAACTAAGCCTATTCAATTTCTAATCTACCTAACAACCCAAACCGTCGTCTCAACACTTGAGACATTCGTTCGGCTGCCCAATCCATTGATCTATTGCATGAATTGAGTACCTAAACACTTTAGCAATCAATCCAATTTTCATTTAAGATTCAACTCCTCTTCTAGATGAGTTTCTTTGTGTGGGACCCTATAGGTCCCATATCACGTTGGCAGTGAATGTCCATATCTAGCTTATGACATCACAATCAATGAGTGATGCTTAGTCGCACATCATTGCTACCCAAGTGAATGGAAGGTTGGGAAGTAACTTCAACCTACAATATGTGTATGGTGTTATAGTGTTTGTATAGTTTCTTTGTCACTGATATCTAGATTGAACTAGAGGCATCGAGTAGTCATCCCCATTATTATTCAATCTTGTTCCTTGAACCATAGCAGACTGCATGAGATATATGTAAGCTCAATATCACATATTGACTCACATGTGTATGGCCATACTTTTCTCAATCTCTCTAATCAAGAGGCCTTTGGATATCATACTCCTGTCGGAGGGACAAATTACATATCTATTACTAACAGACAGTCCCCAAGTGTCAAAGTCACCCTATCATCACTGTTATAACAACCCATGTTTTAGGAATGTGTTTGATGATTTCAAAGTGTACCCAATGACATGTTATTAGTGCAGTGACTTTAGGTCCATGAACCACAACCACTACCATAATTATGAGAGTTGACTATGACTTCCATGATTATGTATTCCATGTGTCAATCTCACGGTGGGTCTGTCCAATACACTATTCTCTTACATGTATATGTGTGCTTCCATATCTTGACTAATGAGACTCTGTCATCAACCAACTCACACTCTGATCTTATGTGTTATTGTTGTCTATCTACCTTCCACAATAACAACCGATCAAGGACATAATGAGAATGTATATACTCTTAACATCCGTATGATATTATTGTTCACGGCCTCAACCTAAAGACATATGTCATTGAGTAATATCATTATCTAGACATTTAATATGTTATTCATTATCTCATAACTGAATATACAAAATAAATTGGAAGCTTTCCTTTATGTTATGCCTTTTCAATCATCGTATGATTGGCTCTCTGGGCATACATACCAAAAATTATCTATTCCTTTTGTGTAATGTTGGGGTGGTTGATTGATGCCTAAATTAACATGCACAATTAACAAAAAAAGTAAGGGTGAGATATTGAAGAGATCTAACAATTTTCATGTACCTAGTAGAATCAACATGCATTGTGGTAGTAATTCTAAGTATTGTTCTCTAAAAGTTTGTAGAAACATGCATTGACATTAGCTTACACTCTAGTATATCATATTTATGAAATAATTCCCTAGAATATTTTGACTAATGCAACAAAATATGGGAGGAATAATATTTTACTTCAATACCTAGGAAGTGAAATAACTTTCCATGAGTCTAACCATATCTTAAAAACCCATTTTCATCCCATGAAATTGGTAAGGGATGGTCTTTTGATGATAGCCCATGTGTCATTCTTCTGAAGAGTAGTGATTTCATCAAGCATTGCTTGTTTCCAACTTGAGTGTTGTAGAGAAACTTTGCCAGTTTTGCATGTGTAGGGAGTAATAAAGGCAATTACAAGATACTTAGGATTGGGTTTCACAATCCCATTTTCATGCCTTGTGACCATTTGATGAACTATGACAGGGGAGAGTTAGTAATAGTTTGAGTACGTAAAAGAGGAGACTGACGAGAAGAATTGTCTTCAAGAGTGTAGTGATATCTATTGGTATAGTATGCCCAGAGAGCCAATCATATGATGATTGCAACGAGGCATGTGATACTTGATTTGATGATAATAAAGGCAATTTCCATCTATATGTTTAATCTATTTTAAGATAATGATATAACATGTTAGATGTCTAAAGAATCATATTACTCAATTACGTATGTCTTCAGGTTAAGGACCTAAACAATGAGATCATACTGATGTTAAGAGTATACATTCTTGTTATGTCCCTAGTCGGTTGTTATTGTGGAAATAACCATAGACATCAATAATACAAAAGACTAGAGTGTGTGTTGGTTGATGACAAAATATCATCAGTCATGATATATGATATCAAACCAAGCACATAGATACATGTTAGAGAATAGTGTATCAGACAGACCCACCGTAAGAATAATGCATGGAAACCACACTTGGTTAGTTAGGATCATCTCTTATAGTATTTGTAGTGATTGTGGTTCTTAGACCTAAAATCACTACACTCATCACATGTCGTTGGGTATACTTTGACATCATCAAACTCATTCTTGAAACATGGGTTGTTATAATGGTGATGATTGAGTGAGTTTGACACATGGGAACTTGAATGTAAGTGATAGATATGAAATTTGTCCCTCCTAAGGGAGTGTGATATCCTGGCCACTTGAGGAGTGAGACTGAGAAATACATGGTCATGCACATGTAAGTCAATATATGATATTGAGTTTACATATATCTCATACAGTCTACTCTAAATCAAGAAACATGGATTGATTGTTTATATAGGATGACAAGTCCATGCCTTGAGTTCGATCCAAATATCAGTGATAAAGGAACTCAACATTCATTGTAACACCAATAACAGATTGTAGGTTGAAAGTTGTTCTCCAACTTTCCTCTTCACTTGGGTATCACTGGTGTGCAATAAGGCACCACTCTTTGCTTATGATGTCATAAGTTAGTTATGGACATTCACTGCCAATGTGAAATGGAACCTATAGGGTCACACACATAGGATTAACTTGGAAGAGGTGTTTATCCATGAATGATGTTTAGATTGATTACTAAAGTGTTTAGGAAATCAATTAAACATTCAATCAATAGACTTAACTCAAAATCATCAAGTTCAAGTGTTGAACCAACTAATTAGAGTGTCAGATGGATTGAGAACTACATTGACTGAGTTTTGCACAACCTGGACCACCAACTGGTCGGTTCACTGGGTGAACCGATCATCTCATGGTCAGTGAGACGACTGGTTCACTCTAGTGAACCGATCGGTTCACATGGACCAAACGAGCAAGTGTTGCGTTTCCCAGTCCATGAGAAAAGATCCTTGTTTCACTTATTCAATTTGATTGGGACAAGAATTAATCTTTGCATTAATTAGAAATGAATAAGGAAAGTCAATTGTGGGTAAGTCTGGGAAGTGAAATTATGGGTTCACTTGGTGAACCGATCAACACACTTTCCCAAAAAACTAGTTCAGTTATGAATCGATCGGTTAACCTGCCCAAATGATCAGTTCAGTTGTGAAATGATCAGTTTGCCTACTGCAGTGCAAGCACTTCGTAGAAAATTTAGACCCTTCTACTCCCGCACATATTGGGAACCCTGACCCTACCCTCTACTATAAATAGAGGGGTACATGGGGCTTCTTAGAACACACAACTTAGAACATTAGTTTCCCTACAAAGTTGTTATCCTCTCTGGTTGTGGTAACCAAGAGAGCCCAAGCAAGTTCTACCCATCCAAAGAGGAACAACGAGGGAAAGACAACTACAGAAAAGTGACTGGTGGTGGGAGAGTGTGTCGGTGACTAGTAAACCAACAGAGGGAGACAACTCCATCTAGTTTGTCCATCAGGATGACTAGAGTTCTCGGTGGTATGTGTGGACTATCTATAGAGGCATGAGATTTCTACCGCTCAGGAGGACGAATGTCAACCACAGTTTGGGTCTACACCAGGAGCTGCATAGACACTATCGAAGACTAGGTGGTTGAATACCACACTAGCTGCAAGGTATTGTCGCTAAGAAAGCCTCAAGACCAGGTATATCATGTTAAACCATCTTTCGTATTGTATAGTTGTTGATGTGATCTGCTGGTTATGGGTTTGTGGTTAGATAAATTTTTGTTTCCACTGCTTGTTCTGTCCTATAAAACCCAACAATATCTATGTCTGAACTCACAAGGTCATTGTCACTGGTTGTAGGAGTATTATGTAGAGACAAACTTTCACTTCAAATTGTAGGTACATGTACAAAATTGGTGACACAAAACAAGTACTACAACTACCATGTTGTACCTTAAGAGTTTTTTTAGAGTCATGGGATTCAACATGGAGTAGTTGATCACTTGTAATATGTTCCATATCACTACCAGTACTATTAGACAAATAAGTAGAATGGGTTGTATTATTTTGTACTAATGTATAGGACAAGGATTGGTTTTCTCTAAGTCTAGTGAAAAAATATAATGATTCCTAGTATGATGAATCTTCACCACCTAGCTTCCATTTGTGACAATGCTCCTTGAAAGGAAAGACACTTCAAACAAAAACCACATTTTTAGAAATAAAGGTTCTATTAGTGGGAATATGGACGCATTTGTAACCTTTATAATGTCAGTTTTACCGAATAAAAATTTAGTATAGTGATATGGGCTCAAGTTTATTCTTTGTTGTATCTGATAAATAAGGGTAACATAAAGATCCAAAGACTCTTAGGAAATCATGCACTGGTATTTTATTGTAAAGAACATCAAAAGGACTTTTGAAATCCATAAAATAAAAGGGTATCTGGTCAATTAGAAAAATGGTTGTAGTAAGCGCCTCTGTCCAAAAACTTTTAAGTACAAAGAATTCAAACATCAAAGCCAAACCAGGCTCAACTATATGTATGCTTTCTCTCAATAGCATCATTTTATGCATGATCAAATGGGCAAGAGGATGTGATGAATAATTCCTTGTTCATTCATATAATCTTTCATTCTTTTGTTAAAAATGATCCCCATCCATCAATCTACAAATTTTAATAGTTGTGTCATATTGATTTTTAATCATAGCAGTAAAAGACACAAAGAAGATAAAAAATCATCCTTATGCTTCAAAGTAACTACCCAAAAAATTGAGTGAGATCATCCATAAGTAAATCATAGTAACAAAAACCACATTTAGACATTATTGGTGCCTTCCCCCCAAAGATCACAATGAATAGTAGAAAAAGGTCTAGGTGACCTTATATGTTTGTGAATCACAAAGAATTTTTATTCTTACTTATTTCACAACTATTACATGAATACTTGAACTTGTTTGTACTAGCTATAGCTTTATTTTGAATAAGAAATTGTAACACTTGATTATTAGAATGCCCAAGTCTTTTATTCCAGATGATGCCAGTAGTCTTTATGAATCTAGTTGAAAAGTAGAACTAGAACATAGTCTTTGAGTAGGTACGATCCACCTCTACATATCCCCTGAGCCAAAAGTTGATGGCTCTTCATGTCCATGATGTACAAAGCATCATGGCAGAATATGCTATAACAATGATAGGTTGAAGTGAGTCTAGACACAGATAATAAGTTTCTCTTTATACTAGGCACAAGAAGAATATTTCATAGATAATTCTTTTCTCTACCATGTATATAGCTATCACCAGTGTGTATGATAGTAACATAATTTCCATTACCCACAACAATATCAATACTAGCATATGATTGGATATGTTTAAATGTACTTGCATTTTTTTATAGCATAATCAATAACATCAGAGTTGACATGCCATTCATTGAACTCTCCTTCAATCACTCTCATAGCAGCCATAGTTGTAGTTGTCCCAGTAATAGTTCAAGGTAGTCAGGTACTTTGATAGTTTCTATCAAACCTGTGCCAACAATGATATGCATGTTGTCCCCTCTTACTAAAAATTTGACAAAGAACAAACATAATGTTGTAGTTCATATTGTTGTTCTCAGGATTTCTCATTTTAGCAGCCTAAAGAAAACCACTTCCATGAGAGGTGAAATTGGAATGGGTATTGGAAAAAACCACTTCCTAGGATTCTAGGGTTGTAATTAGTAGACTAGAAGTTAGTTTGAGACCTTTCTCTTCCTCTATCATAGGATCTTTACCTTCCAGAATTGAAATTAACATTATACTACCTGCTATCTTTGACCATTCATTTGTTTAGAGTTATAAGTGTTTGAATTATTTCCTTTGGCAACATTGAAGGTAAGAGATGAGTTTGTAGATCCCTTTCTAGTTTTCCTTCATTCATAATCTTGAAGAAGGGAAATGATTTTAGTGTACTGTGGTATAGGGGGCTTTAGCATAGAAACCACAAAGCTTTCATACTCATATCCATCCAATCTATTGACTAATGTGAACGATTTTTTTCCTTCTCAATAATAGTGTTCCCATTTTCATTTAATTGATCACAAACCAACTTGAAGTTTCTTTAATATTCCTCAAGAGTAGTTGATCCTATTTGAAAGGTACTAAGTTGTGACACTAACTCAAACTCTCTGGACTGGGATGATTGAGTAAATTTCTTTCCCAGACTCCCAAACTTCAACAATAGTCTTCCAACCTATGGTCTCTTCCATGACCTCCTTAGACACAGATCCTAAAATCCATCCCTTAACTAGTCTGTTGATTTTCATCCATACTCTATATCTAGGATTGGCATCAGACTCACCATCATTCACAACAATTATAGATGGTTGATTTTTTGTACCATTAAGAAATTCTTATAAGCAACAACTCTTAGCTAGGGTTCTAATCTGAGCCTCCCATAATAGAAAATTGTGTTGATTCAACTTTATAGACACAAAGTTAGATGCATTCAATCCAATAGGATTGGATATTCAACAAATCCTTTCAAGTCATTCGTACTAGATTCACTAGTTATTTAAGTAGCCATCTCAATTCAATCAAATAGTAAACATGTAAGTAGCTATTCTAGAATTTAAACAAGAGACACAATCACACCATGATCAAGATCCGGAGGATGAGAAAGAGTAAATAGCTAGATAGATGAATGATTTAGAAACAAATCTCAAGCTGAAGAAAAAGGCAGGATGAAATCCTTTTATCAGCCAAAACTCAAATCATTTATAGCTATTGTAGAAGGACTTAGAGAGATGGGGAAGTGATTTATTCACTTGCTATCAAATGCCAAGACAAAGAGAGAGGTGTCGATCTATCGTCGTTTTCCTTGTGAATATGATTGGAAGGAAGAGAGGATGTTGTCGAAGAGGAATCTACATTAGTAGAAGAAGGCATTGTTAGAGTTGAAGGAGAAAGTGATATCAACCAAACTATAGACCATTGACAATTGTAAAGACACAATCTTTACTAAAAACAATGGTAAACAAAAACACCAATGTGAAGCAGCAGAATTTTAAACTTTGACTTTATTCAATAGTTTAAAGAGTACTTCACAAAATTTCCCAAAAAAAGGGTACAACTTTATACATACAAGGATCTAGGTAGAGGAAGACTAAACCAAAACAATATTGTCTCCAAACAAAACTACTTAACAAATATGTATCTGAGTCCAAGCTAGATGGTTGAATTCCATGTCCCTAGCCTTAGACTGGTTCGCCATGCTTCAACTGTACACTCTGATCCTATACCTGGGTGGTTTGGATCACCCAGCAAGAGAGAGATAAAATGCATGTGTCAATAGGAGTAAATGAAAAGTATAAGCTAAAACATTGCAAAATAAAAAATCCTCCATACTAAGAGTGTCAAAAGATTGAGGCAAGTATATCAAATAAGAAATAGGAATTTCTTCCATAATTTCAACAACAATAATATAATAGCATGCATGATTAAATATGGCTAGATTAATCTAATATAGGGCTGAGGCACCTACCAGACTTCAACCTCTGGGTGAGGAAGAATAACACATTCCCAAACACCCTAAAATTTTATAAATTGGAAGGGGGGCTAAAACCCTAGTGCCTGGCAGGAGGACTAAAACCTTAGTTCCCTATGGGTGGTTTGTACTCATGTACACTAAATTAGTTAACTAGACATTTTCATCATCATGCTAAAGTAAATCAATGGCAGTTAGAATAAATTTGTCAACGTTGCAAATGGGATCCAAGACCTAGAACAATTTAGGCAATAACAAGAATAAATGAATATAGGAGATTCAAATCAAATAAAGAGCCAAAGAAAGGCAATAGAAGAATTTCATGAATGAGTAAAATAGGCTCAAGCCTCATTGGGAAAAATGGGTTGGATAAAAAGGCTCAACTGAAAGCCTAGGGTGTAATTTGTACATTTATAGATATTCAGAAAATAGGGTTCACATACATAAATAGATGTCACATACCTTATTGTAGATTCACATCCATCACTTTCATTGAATAGATTGCATACCAATTACTTTTATCCTACATTCAAATGTATATACTTGGATTAGGTTTAATGTAATATATAAGGGTTGAAACCTTAATATACTCCTTCAAAACCAAACCTTGATATGTGACTCAAAACCTAGACCAAATTATTATTCATATTCTCTTGATTAAGAAAACATGTTTTATTTCCCAATTTGGGGTTAAAATGAATTAGTTATCATTTTTGGATCATTTAATGTGATTAAAATGGTATCTAAGGAAAACTTCAAAAAAGAAAAGAGAATCAAGACTCAAAAACCAAAAATTTAGATTCTATTCAAAAAATCATTTCCAACTACTATTTATTTGCATTTTTCTGACCAATGGTCGATTTACTATGAATTAAATAAATCAGGTCAATCAGAAATTAGGAAAATGTCAAATAGACAATTAGATGGGCGAAAGAGAGTGTGCCACACGGTCGGGTCCACTCTAACATGGGTCAATCATATTTGTTCCAGTCAGTCGGTCCGTGCTCGTGTGGACTCGGTCAAGGGCGAGTGAAGCAAAGAGGGAAAAGACTGAAATACCCTTGCTGGTGAATCGAATCGATTAAAATCAAGAGGGTATTATTATCATTTGTAAGTATCAATTTCGTTGGTGAGAAACAAAATAGGATGCATGATTACACAAATACCCATACTCATTTAATTAGGTGATTGAGACCACACGGGTGTCAAGGACAAATTAAGACCTAGCTTGTTCACCCTTCAGTCATGGCGCGAGGCGCCTTCCTACCTTCGGCCAAGACCAGTTCACTGCGGTGATGGGGCTGAAGTGTCTGTGATGTAGGGTCGAGAGGAACCGTGAGGAACCCCTGGTTTCAAAATAACTATCGCGAACACGAAAGGACCTCCATAGCCCTAGAACAGGTCGTCGGAGCATCGAGAGTAGAGGATGAGAAAGTGACTCAAAGCACATTGATATGAGGAGAAAAGCCTAAACTAAGGTCGGGGTGAGTTCGCGTGATCAAGACGAGTCAAATGTCAGAGTTTCATATGCAGAGGAGCACCATGGTAGAAGAAAGCATGAAGACGTCACAGACCAAAATCGAGCTATAGGACTAAGCACACGGGGCGTTCATGAGGCAAGGAAATAAAAGGGAAATGAAGAACATTGTCAGAGGAAGCTCACCTCATAGCTAATTAGATCTAGGTGGCCGGAAACTAGAGTTCTTGGCCTAGATTTCCATAGAAGAAGACCGAGCAGGTCGGGGTCTTCGAGGAGAGATGGGGAGAAATTGGAAAAGGAGGAAGATTAGGTGTGGTGTGAGGGTGCTCGACAACCCATTTTATAGGTGGGAGGAAGGTCGAGGGACCGTCTGCGACTCGAGGTGGAGAAAGGCCGAAATGCCCTAATGGGCGTTTCTTCTACCATTCGTGAGGGGAGAAGATTAAAGGCATGTCAGGTTTGGGAGAGAAGAATCAATTGAATTGATGGAGGAGGGAGAGAGAACGAGGTCGAGGATGCCGTGAAACGGCTATTTGACGCGATGGGCAAGAGGTTAGGGACGACTTGGTGACCATTGAATCAAGGTGATGCACGGATGATGGAATCAGAGCCATTGGATGGCTTGGCTATTGAAGGGGTTAATGTGTGACAATGAATAAATTGACCAACTTTGTCGTTACAAATGAAATTAATGAAATCAATTAATGTACTATAGTTACACTATATTAAAAGCGTATAAAATCAATTTGAAGGGTCAAACCAAGTCCAAATGACCCCAAATTTGGACCATATGTGAGAATTGAAATCTAGATTAATGCTATGTATTTAATTTTTCATTTTGCAAAAGCTTTGGCCCTTAATCATCATATTAGACATTAATGTATATATTAATGTATTTTAAAAGGGTGAATTAATACAAAACTATTTTCTTAGCAATTCCTTCAATAAAATTCGAGATAATTATCATAAAGTCATTGAAGTGTCATGTCCCACCTCTTATTCTCAATTTTAATGCTTTAATAACCATTTGGAGGAGAGAGAAATGAGTGTTATATCCTCATTTATAAATTCAATTACCCTTTATTACTCATTTCTTTTTCCAAAAAGATATAAAGTCTTCAAATTAACATTATCCACTACTTATCTCTCATTAAAGGCCATTTTGCATAATTAATCCCCAATTATCATATTAATTAGATTATTTGTGCAAACACCCCTTCATTATCATGAATGTGGGTAAATATTGATTTCATCCTCAATTATTGCTCAATTTCAACATTAAGGCCAAGAAGGTTACAACAGAGAGGAAATTTATGAAAAGGACATGAAAATAAAGAAAATAGTGAAATTGGGTAAATTGCAGGGAGAACCCTGGATTTCCATATATTACAACACTTCACCCCTTAAAAAGAATTTCGTCCCCAAAATCACAAAAGAGGGAAGAGAGGGTGAGTGTGTAACATCCCAACCTTAAACAACTAGGTTATAACCCTTAACTAGGGTACAACATAAGCTCTACATATAAGTTAGGTATCATGATTCACTAAGGTTTCCACTATTCAAATCACTTTTGTCAAATGTATTACAATACACATTTTGGTTCACTAATTTTATGAAATCTTCATCATTCATAATATTCTATAAATTGTGTCACATTGTATTCACATTGTAAAAAGAATATATATATATATATATATATATATCAATGTTATGTACCATTCATGTGTATTTCGCAATTACTCATTAAGAGTTTTAAACACTAGGGTTGTCTAAATTATCTCAACATTAAGTACAATTCAGGTGTATTACTCTTATTTATCCCATTAAGGGTTTTAAGCAAAATTAGGATTTACTAAGAAATCTCAATATACGTGAATTTACTCTCCATTATTCTCATGTTACTACCATGTGAAATTATCACATATTATTAGGTGAGAAATGGATAATATAATCCAACAAATTATAAATAATAAATAATGTCACATTAATTTCTTACACATTATCACATCCCTTTCAACACTCATATTAATGACATCATTACTCATTACACTTCATTTGAACATCACATTAGGTATTTGGAATTATTGTAGACTTAATCATGCTTATGTGAATCTAATTGCCCCTTATAACATTTGAGTCATTACATATATATTGTAGTGAATAAGATGGAACACCTTCCGTATATTAATGAATTGATCCGTATATCAAATTATGATAAGGTGATTAATGAGATGTGTATTTAGAGAACAAGGTGATATGCCTTACATATTTCGATAACTTGATTAAGTTATGATTACAATCCATTTATAGGTATTGAGGTATATTATGTGGTAATTACACCTAATGTCACTAATGTATTTTGAAGACATTAAGGATATATATGTTAATGTTAAATAATTACATTTTAGGTTTTAGGTCAACATGACCATTTCATGTGATGCATTCTTAGCATGCATTAGTTCCATCTAACATACCATTAGGTTGACTCGGTCAACATTATGTATACTTACAATTAGTGATGAGTAGCTCATTATTATGTGCATCAAGTATGTTTTAGGATTCAAGTATATGAACTATGCATTATATGACTTCATCACATATTCATTTGTTTACCAAAAAACAAGTTTAAATTAAAATTGTAATTTTTTTTGTAAATTCTAATCGTATAAGATCACTATTATGTTGTCCACAAAGTTAGGGTTTCTAATATCTAAGACAACTAAATTGTGTTACGTATGGGATTCCATCCCCCTAAAAAGGGATTTAGTCCTCAAAATTAGCAATTGCAGAATCTATCAAGGTATTACTATAACTACTTCACTTAAAAGGCTTAACTAAGTCCAGCTAAGGTACAGGTAAAAGAGTGAGTCAAAAACATGTATAAGACCCAACACTCTATTATTTTACTATTCACTATTTCCAAAGTTCAAAGTCTATTATAGGGTACACTAACCCTAAATATGGAAATCTAAGACTCATATAAGGTACTTAAGGATTACAAGATGATTGTGTTTGGGAAATCAAATCATCACATCAGGTTTCCTAAGGATACTCAACAATAAGGTAATATGTCTAAAAGGTATGCTATTTCGAGCTGTCCGTATCAGATCAAGTCAGGCCAGTGTCATATGAACTCGGGAGTCCCCGTAAACCAAGCTAGTGGCACGGAGGATAATTTTGCCAGCCCCCAAGTTCTGACCCTTTCCAGACACCATCACTTTCAACTTCTTGCCCTAGTAGCTACTCAATAGAATAATCACCAAAAAGTTGATCAAATCATATTTCTAATATAAAATTATTATGATCCTAAATCATTCTTTCATAATTGGTCAACTCTAAGGTGAAAACTTACTAAAGGGAAACTATTTGAGGTAAGAGTTTCTATATAGGAGACAAATTATATTATTTAATACTCTGACTACCTTGATGCTCAGATACCATGCTGTAAAGACATCATCTTTACTAAAAATAATGGTAAACAAAAACACCAAGGTGAAGCAGTGCAATTTTAAACTTTGACTTTATTCAATAGTATAAATAGTACTTCACAAAATTTCCCAAAAAAGGGGTACAACTTTATACATACAAGGATCTAGGTAGAGGAAGACTAAACCAAAACAATATTGTCTCCAAACAAAACAACTTAACAAATATGTATCTGAGTCCAAGCTAGATGGTTGAATTCCATGTCCCTAGCCTTAGGCTCGTTCACCACGCTGCAAGTGTGCACTTTGATCCTAAACCTGGGTAGTTGGGATCACCCAGCAAGAGAGAGATAAACTATATGTGTCAATAGGAGTAAATGACAAGTATATGTTAAAACATTGCATAATAAAAGGTCCTCTATACTAAGAGTGTCAAAAGAATAAGGCAAGTATATCAAATAAGAAATAGGAATGTCTTCCATAATTTCAACAACAACAATATAACAACATGCATGATTAAATGTGGCTATATTAATCTAATATAGGGTTGAGGCACCTACTGGACCTCAACCTCTGGGTGAGGGAGAATAACACATTCCCAAACACCCTAATATTTTATAAATTACTAGGGGGACTAAAAACCCAGTGCCTAGTAGGAGGACTAAAACCTCAGTGCCCTATGGGTGGTTTGTACTCATGTATACTATATTAGTCAACTAGACATGTTCATCATCATGATAAAGTAAATCAATGGCAGTTAGAATAAATTTGTCAACATTGCAAGTGGAGTCCAAGACCCTAGAACAATTTAGACAATAAAAAGAATAAATGAATATAGGAGATTCAAATCAAATAAAGAGCCAAAGAAAGGCAATAGAATAATTTCATGAATTAGTAAAATAGGCTCATGCCTCATTGGGAAAAATGGGTTGGATAAAAAGGCCCAACTGAAAGAGTAGGGTGTAATTTGCACATTTATAGATATTCACAAAATAGGGTTCACATACATAAATAGATGTCACATACCTTATTATAGATTCACCTCCATCACTTTCATTGACTAGATTGTATCCCAATCACTTTTATCCTAGATTCAAATGTATATACTTGGATTAGGTTTAATCTAATATATAAGGGTTGAAACCCTAATTTACTCCTTCAAAACCAAACCTCAATTTGTGACTCAAAACCTAGACCAGACGATTATTAATATTCTCCTGATTAAGAAAACATGTTTTATTTCCCAATTTGGGGTTAAAATGAATTAGTTATCATTTTTGGATCATTTAATGTGATTAAAATTGGTATCGAAGGAAAACTTCTAAAAAGAAAAGAGAATCAAAACTCAAAAACTAGAAATTCATATTCTACTAAAAAAATCCTTTTCGACTACTATTTATTCACATTTTTCTGACCAATGGTCGATTTACTATGAATTAAATAAATCAGGCCAATCAGAAATTAGGAAAATGCCAAATAGGCAATTAGATGGGTGAAAGAGAGTGTGCCACACAGCTTGGTCAGCACTAACATGGGCCAATCATATTTGGTCCAGTCATCTGGTCCGCGCTCCATGGACTCAGTCAAGGGTGAGTGAAGCAAGGAGGGAAAAGAGTGAAATACCCTTGTTGGTGAATCGAATCGATTAAAATCAAGAGGGTATTATTATCATTTGTAAGTATCAATTTCGTTGGCGAGAAACAAAATAGGATGCACGATTACACAAATACCCATACTCGTTTAAGCAGGTGATTGAGACCATAGGGGTACCAAGGTCAAATTCAGACTTGGCTTGTTCACCCTTCAGTCATGGCGCGAGGCGCCTTCCGGCCTTTGGCCAAGACCAGCTGACTACAACGATGGGGCTGAAGTGTCTGTGTTGTTGGGTCGAGAGGAACTGTGAGGAACCCCTGGTTTTGAAATAACTGTCGTGAACGTGAAAGGACCTCTGTAGCCCTAGAACAGGTCGTCGGAGTGTCAAGAACAGAGGATGAGAAAGCGACTCAAAGCACATTGATACGAGGAGAAAATCCTAAACTAAGGTCAGGGGCGAGTGCGCGAGATCAAGATGAGTCAAACGCTAGAGTTTCATACGCGGAGGAGCACCATGGTAGAAGAAAGCACGTCACCACCAGAGACCAAAATCGAGTTATAGGACTGAGCACACGGGGCGTTCGCGAGGCAAGGAAATAAAAGGGAAATGAAGAACGGAGTCAAAGGAAGCTCACCTCATAGCTAATTGGATCTAGGTGGACGGAAACTAGAGTTCTTGGCCTAGATTGCCAGAGAAGAAGACCGAGAAGGTTGAGTCTTTGAGGAGAGCCGAGGAGAAATTGGAAGAGGAGGAAGATTAGGTGTGGTGTGAGGGTGATCGGAAACCCATTTTATAGGCGGGAGGAAGGTCAAGGGACCGTCTGTGACTCGGAGGTGGAGAAAGGCCGAAATGCCCTAATGGGCATTTCTTCTACCATTCATGAGGGGAGACGCTTGTTGAGTTTGGGAGAGAGTGATTAAGCCAACGGGAGAAGAATCAATTGAATTGATGGAGGAAGGAGGGAGAATGAGGCCGAGGAAATAGCCTACCGTGAAACGGCTGTTTGACGCGATAGGCAGGAGGTTAGGGACGACTTGGTAACTGTCGGGTCAAGGTGATGCATGGATGATGGAATCGGAGCCATTGGATGGCTCGGATATTGAAGGGGGTAATGTGTGACAATGAATAAATCGACCAACTTTGTTGTTACAAATGAAATTAATGAAATCAATGAATGTACTATAGTTACAATATATTAAAAGTGTATAAAATCAATTTGAAGGGTCAAACCAAGTCCAAATGACCCCAAATTTGGACCATAGGTGATAATTAAAGTCTAGATGAATTCTATGTAATTAGTGTTTCATTTTGCAAAAGCTTTGGCCCTTAATCATCATATTTTCCATTAATATATATTAATGTATTTTAAAGGGTGAATTAGTACAAAACTATTTTCATAGCAATTCCTTCAATAAAATTCGAGATAATTATCATAAAGTCATTCAAGTGTCATGTCCCACCATTATTCTCAATTTTAATTCTTTGATAACCATTTGGAGGAGAGAGAAATGAGTGTTATATCCTCATTAATAAATTCAATTACCCTTTATTACTCATTTCTTTTTCCAAAAAGATATACAATCTTCAAATTAACATTATCCACAACTTATCTCTCATTAAAGGCTATTTTGCATAATTAGTCCCCAATTATCATATTAATTGGATTATTTGTGCAAACACCCCTTCATTATCATGAATGTGGGTAAATATTGATTTCATCCTCAATTATTGTTCAATTTCAACATTGAGGCAAAGAAGGTTACAACAGAGAGGAAATTTATGAAAAGGACATTAAAATAAAGAAAATAGTGAAATTGGGTAAATTGCAGGGAGAACCTTGGATTTCGGTATGTTACAACACTCCACCCCTAAAAAAGGATTTCGTCCCCGAAATCAAAACAAGAGGGAAGAGAGGGTGAGTGTGTAACATCCCAACCTTAAAAAACTAGGTTATAGCCCTTAATCTAGGGTACTACATAAGCTCTACATATAAGTCAGGTATCATGATTCACTAAGGCTTCCACTATTCAAATCACTTTTGTCAAATGTATTACAATACACATTTTGGTTGACGAATTTTATGAAATCTTCATCATTCATAATATTCTATAAATTGAGTCACATTGTATTCACATTGTAAAGAGAATGTGTGTGTATATATATATATATATATATGCCAATGTTATGTACCATTCATGTGTATTCTGTAATTACTCAGTAAGAGTTTTAAACACTAGAGTTGTCTAACTTATCTCAACATTAAGTACAATTCAGGTGTATTACTCTTATTTATCCCATTAAGGGTTTTAAGCACAATTAGGGTTTACTAAGAAATCTCAACATATGTTAATTTATTCTCCATTATTCTTATGTTACTACCATGTGAAATTATCACAGATTATTAGGTGAGAAATGGATAATATAATCCAACAAATTATTAAGCATAAATAATGTCACATTAATTTCTTACACATTATCACATCCCTTTTCATACTCATATTAATGACATCATTACTCATTACACTTCATTTGAACATCACATTAGGTATTTGGAATTATTGTAGACTTAATCATGCTTATGTGAATCTAATTACCCCTTATCACATTTGAGTCATTACATATATATTGTAGTGAATAAGGTGGAATTTGAATTTATTCAATAGTATAAAAAGAAAAAGGGGGTAAAACTTTATACATACAAGGATCTAGGTAGAGGAAGACTAAACCAAAACAATATTGTCTCCAAACAAAACAACTTTACAAATATGTAGCTGAGTCCAAGCTAGATGGTTGAATTCCATGTCCCTAGCCTTAGGCTGGTTCACCATGCTTCCACTATGCACTCTGATCCTATACTTGGGTGGTTGGGATCACGTAGCAAGAGAGAGATAAAATATATGTGTCAATAGGAGTAAATGACACGTATAAGCTAAAACATTGCATAATAAAAGATCCTCTATACTAAGAGTTTCAAAAGAATGAGGCAAGTATATCAAATAAGAAATATGAATTTCTACCATAATTTCAACAACAATAATATAATAGCATGCATGATTAAATGTGGCTAGATTAATCTAATATAGGGCTGAGGCACCTACCGGGCCTCAACCTCTGGGTGAGGGAGAATAACACATTACCAAACACCCTAATATTTTATAAATTGGCAAGGGGACTAAAACCCCAGTGCCTGGATAGAGGACTAAAACCTCAGTGCCCTATGGGTGGTTTGTATTCATGTACACTATATTAGTTAACTAGTCATTTTCATTATCATGCTAAAGTAAATCAATGGCAGTTAGAATAAATTTGTCAACATTGCAAGTGGGGTCCAAGACCCTAGAACAATTTAGGCAATAACAAGAATAAATGAATATAGGAGATTCAAATCGAGTAAAGAGACAAAGAAAGGCAATAGAAGAATTTCATGAATAAGTAAAATAGGTTCAAGCCTCATTGGGAAAAATGGGTTGGATAAAAAGGCCCAACTGAAAGAGTAGGGTGTAATTTGCACATTTATAGATATTCACAAAATAGGGTTCACATACATAAATATATGTCACATACCTTATTGTAGATTCACATCCATCACTTTCATTGACTAGATTGTATCCCAATCACTTTTATCCTAGACTCAAATGTATATACTTGGATTAGGTTTAATATAATATATAAGGGTTGAAACCCTAATTTACTCCTTCAAAACCAAACCTCAATTTGTGACTCAAAATCTAGAACAAACGATTATTCATATTCTCCTGATTAAGAAAACATGTTTTATTTCCCAATTTGGGGTTAAAATGAATTAGTTATCATTTTTGGATCATTTAATGTGATTAAAATGGTATCCAAGGCAAACTTCTAAAAATAAAAGAGAATCAAAACTCAAAAACCAAAAATTTGTATTCTACTCAAAAAATCCTTTCCAACTCCTATTTATTCACATTGTTCTGACCAATGGTTGATTTACTATGAATTAAATAAATCAGGCCAATCATAAATTAGGAAAATGCCAAATAGGAAAGTAGATTGGCGAAAGAGAGTGTTCCACGTGACTGGGTCCGCACTAACATGGGCCAATCATATTTGGTCCAGTCATCATGTCCGGTCTCACGTGGACTCGGTCAAGGGCGAGTGAAGCAAAGAGGGAAAAGATTGAAATACCCTTGTTGGTGAATCAAATCGATTAAAATCAAGAGGGTATTATTATCATTTGTAAGTATTAATTTCATTGGTGAGAAACAAAATAGGACGCGTGATTACAAAAATACCCATACTCATTTAATTGGGTGATTGAGACCACAGGGGTGCCAAGGTCAAATTAAGACTTGGCTTGTTTACCCTTCAGTCATGGCGCGAGGCGCCTTCCTGCCTTCGGCCAAGACCAACTGACTGCAGCTATGGGGCTGAAGTGTCTGTGATGTTGGGTCGAGAGGAACCACGAGGAACCCCTGGTTTCAAAATAACTATCGTGAATGCAAAAGGACCTCTATATCCCTAGAACAGGTCGTCGAAGTGTCAAGAATAGAGGATGAGAAAGTGACTCAAAGCAAATTGATACGATGAGAAAAGCCTAAACTAAGGTCCGGGGCGAGTTCACGAGATCAAGACGAGTCAAACACAGAGTTTCATATGCGGAGGAGCACCATGATATAAGAAAGCACAGGGCCTCCTGAGACCAAAATTGAGCTATAGGACTGAGCACACGGGGCATTCGCGAGGCAAGGAAATAAAAGGGAAATGAAGAACGGAGTCAGAGGAAGCTCACCTCATAGCTAATTAGATCTAGGTGGTCAGAAACTGGAGTTCTTGGCCTAGATCGCCAGAGAAGAAGACCGAGCAGGTTGGGTACTTCGAAGAGAGCTAGGGAGAAATTGGAAGAGGAGGAAGATTAGGTGTGGTGTGAGGGTACTCGACATCCCATTTTATAAGCGGGAGGAAGGTCGAGGGATCGTCTGCGACTTAGAGGTGGAGAAAGTCTGAAATGCCCTAATGGGCGTTTCTTCTACCATTCACGAGGGGATTCGATTAAAGGCTTGTCGAGTTTGAGAGAGAGTGACGAAGACAATGGGAGAAGAATCAATTGAATTGATGGAGGAGGGAGAGAGAATGAGGCCGAGGAAATAGCCTACCGTGAAACGGCTATTTGACGCGAGAGGCAGCAGGTTAGGGACGACTTGGTGACTGTCGGATCAAGGCGATGCGCGGATGATGGAATAAGAGCCATTGGATGGCTCGGATATTGAAGGGGGTTAATGCGTGATAATGAATAAATCGACCAACTTTTTTTGTTACAAATGAAATTGATGAAATCAATTAATGTACTATAGTTACACTAAATTTAAAGCGTATAAAATCAATTTGAAGGGTCGAACCAAGTCCAAATGACCCCAAATTTGGACCATAGGTGAGAATTGAAGTCTAGATTAATGCTATGTAACTAGTTTTTCATTTTGCAAAATCTTTGGCCTTATTCATCATATTAGCCATTAATGTATATATTAATGTATTTTAAAAGGGTGAATTAGTACAAAACTATTTTCTTTGCAATTCCTTCAACAAAATTCGAGATAATTATCATAAAGTCATTCAACAGTCATGTACCACCACTTATTCTCAATTTTAATGCTTATTAACCATTTGGAGGAGAGAGAAATGAGTGTTATATCCTCATTAATAAATTCAATTACCCTTTTTTACTCATTTCTTTTTCCAAAAATATATAAAATCTTCAATTTAACATTATCCACTACTCATCTCTCATTAAAGGCCATTTTTCATAATTAGTCCCCAATTATCATATTAATTGGACTATTTGTGCAAACACCTCTTCATTATCATGAATGTGGGTAAATATTGATTTCATCCTCAATTATTGCTCAATTTTAACATTGAGGCCAAGAAGGTTACAACATAGAGGAAATTTATGAAAAGGACATTAAAATAAAGAAAAGAGTGAAATTGGGTAAATTGTAGGGAGTACCCTGGATTTCGGTATGTTACAACACTTCACCCCTTAAAAGGATTTCTTCCCCGAAATCACAACGGGAGGGAAGAGATGGTGAGTATGTAACATCCCAAACTTAAACAACTAGGTTATAACCCTTAATCTAGGGTACTGCATAAGCTCTACATATAAGACAGGTATCATGATTCACTAAGGCTTCCACTGTTCAAATCAATTTTGTCAAATGTACTACAATACACATTTTGGTTCACTAATTTTATGAAATCTTCATCATTCATCATATTCTATAAATTGTGTCACATTATATTCACATTGTAAAAAAAAATTTATATATATATATATATATATATATATATGTATATATATATTTTTGGGTTTTAGGGGAGATAGAGAAGGCAGCGGAAACAAAAAATTTCTTCTCCCAAACCCAGAATAAAGGAATCACGTAAACGTCTATACAATAGGAAAGATGGTTTGTAGAGGAATATCTTGTCCCGAGGCTTGCTCGGTGATGTTACCTCGTGGCTTGCGCGGTCTTCACCTCTGGTCTTGGACGGTGTCTGTGCAGCTCCTGGTCTCATTGAGACTGTTGGGATTGACAACTGTCCTCAAGCAGTAGAAGTCTCCCGCCTCTGAAGTAGTCCACACGGACCACCTGGAACTCTGATCTCCTTATCCCATAAGGAATCGGAAGGAGTCACACCCTCCTGTCAGTGTACTAGTCACCAACATACTCTCCTGCAACCAGTTGCTTTTTTGAAGTTGTCTTTCCCTTGTTGTGCCTCCCTTATCAGGTAGCACTTACTCGAGCTCTCTCGGTTACCACAACCAGAGAGAACGACAACTTTGTAGAGCGACTGGTGTTCTGGGTTGTTGTTCTTGAGAAGCCCCCAATACCCCTATATATATGAGGGTCATGGGACAGGGTTCTCTACCCCAGACAATGCGGGATTAAAGCAGGAGTAGAAGGGTTTGAGATTTTCCACAAAACAGCCAACTGTGCCAGCTGAACCGATCGGTTCACACCCTGAAACGATCATTTTGGGCCCTGAGCCAATCATTTGGGACATGAGCTGATCGTCTGGTGCTCTGAGCCGATCGGTTCATGCCTGAGCCGATCGGTTCATGGTCCTGATCCAACTCAAATTGACTTTCGTATTTGTTTCCAACTAATCAAACATCAATCCTTGTTCAAATCGAATATGTACAAGTGAAACAAATTGTATTTGCAAAATAGTCTTCTAACTTTACAAACGATCTCGGTCAGTCCACGAATCAACTGGTTCAACAATTGAGCCGACCGTTTCATAACACATGAGCCGATCATCTCACCAGTTGAGCTGATCGGTTCACCAACCTGAGCCGATCGGTTCAACCCTGTGAGCCGATCGGTTGGGGGCAACAAACTATGCAAAATCAGTCAATCACAGTTTCAATCAATCTGATACTCTAATCAATCGGTCCAACACCTTGAACACTATGATACTGAGCTATCAAATGATTGAATGTTTAATTGAACTACTAAACTCCTTTAGTAATCAATCTAAACATCGGTTGTGAATAAACTCCTCTTCCAGGTTAAATTCTATGTGTGTGACCCTGCAGGTCCATTTTACGTTGGCAGTGAAATTCCATAACACTTATGACTTCACAAGCAAAGAGGGGTGCGTAGTCGCACATCAATGCTACCCAAGTGAAATAGAAAGTCAGAGAAGAACTTTCAATCCTACAATCCGTGAATGGTGTTGCAATGAATGTATAATTCCTTTATCACTGATATTCTGAATGAACTCAAGGCATGAAACAGTCATCCTGTCAACATTCATTCACTTTCTTGATCTCTGAGTAGATTGGAGGAGATATGTATGACATCAATATCACATACTGATTCACACATGCGTGTGCAGACCTTTCTCAATCCTACTCATCAAGTGGCCATGGATATCAAACTCCCTCAGGAGGGACAAATCCCATATCTATCACTCACCCCTCAAAAGCCCCATGTGTCAAAGCCACCCAATCATCACCTTTATAACAAACCATGTTTCAGGACTGCGTTTGATGATGTCAAAGTGTACCCAACGACATGTGTTGAGTGTAGTGATTTCAGGTCAAAGAATCACACTCACCACCGTCATTGTGAGAACTGACTGTGACTATCATGTCATGGTTCCATGTGTCAAACTCACGGTGGGTCTGTTCGGTAAACTTGTTCTCTAACAAGTACCTATGTGTTTGGTTTGATATCTCCATATCATGACTAATGAGATTATGTCATCAACCAACACCACAATCTAGTCTTGTGTGTCATTGTTGTCTATCTACCTTCCACAATGACATCTGACTAGGGACATAATAAGAATGTACAAACTCTTAGCATCTGTATGATCTCATCGTTCAGATCCTCAACCTGAAAGCATATGTCATTGAGTACTGTCATTCTCTAGACATTCAATCTATTCTATCATTATCTCATATGATTGAACCAGAAAGAATTGCAAGCTTGCCTTTGATCTTTATCAAATCAATCTTAATGTATCCCACCAATCATCTCATGATTGGCTCTCAGGGCATACATACCAACATATATATATATATATATATATATATATATATATATATATATATTGGTTGGTTAAAAATCTCGTTGCTATAATATTTCCACAACTTTGGGTGCAAATCTGGTGCCCCTATTTGAAACAGGGTTGAAACATCTGAAAACAAAACAAAAGAGATCTAGAAAAAGATCTCCAGAAAGGAAAAAATGAAAGAAGAAACTACATCTGTTACAAGAAAACACAGACCTCTACCAATTACTATGGAGCAACATCCAGAGTAACCAACATAACACTATCAATCAAAACACCTTCAAAATGTGCCATCCTAGAAAACTGAAAGCTGACGATAGTTACTGGAAAAAGTCAGCATCTTCAAGAAGAGACTAGAGTCATCTTCCGCCACCAATCTAATACTAGATTTCATGATGCAGAAGGAAAAATCAGCAAGGGACCTTCCATGAGCTGACCTTCGAGTAATGTCCTTGAACTAACCATTCATGTGTATTCCGCAATTACTCAGTAAGAGTTTTAAACACTAGGGTTGTCTAAATTATCTCAACATTAAGCACAATTCAGGTGTATTACTCCTAAATATCCCATTAAGGGTTTTAAGCACAATTAGGGTTTACTAAGAAATCTCAATATATGTGAATTTATTCTCCATTATTCTCATGTTACTACCATGTGAAATTATCACAAATTATTAGGTGAGAAATGGATAATATAATCTGACAAATTATTAAGTCTAAATAATGTCACATTAATTTCTTACACACTATCACATCAGTTTTCATACTCATATTAATGACATCATGACTCATTACACTTCATTTGAACATCACATTAGGTATTTGGAATTATTGCAGACTTAATCATGCTTATGTGAATCCAATTACCCCTTATCACATTTGAGTCATTACATATATATTGTAGTGAATAAGGTGGAACACCTTCCATATATTAATGAATTGATCCATATATCAAATTATGATAAGGTGATTAATGAGATGTGTATTTAGAGAACAAGGTGATATGCCTTACATATTTTGATAACTTGATTAAGTTATGATTATAATCCAGTTATAGGTATCAAGGTATATTATGTGGTGATTACACCTAATGTCACTAATGTATTGTGAAAACATTAAGGATATATATGTTGATGTTAAATAATTACATTTTAGGTTTTAGGTCAACATGACCATTTCATGTGATGCATTCTTAGCATGCATTAGTTCCATCTATCATACCATTAGGTTGACTTAGTCAACATTATGTATACTTACAATTAGTGATGAGTAGCTCATTATTATGTGCATCAAGTATGTTTTAGGGTTCAAGCATACAGACTATGCATTATATGACTTCATCACATATTTATTTGTTTATCAACAAAATAGTTTAAATTAAAATTGTAATTTTTTTGGTAAATTGTAATCGTATAACCTCACTAATATGTTGTCCACAGAGTTAGGGTTTCAAATTCCCAAGGCAACTAAATTTTTCTATGTATGGGATTCCATCCCCCTAAAAAGGGATTTCGTCCTCGAAATCAGCAATTGCAGAATCTATCAAGGTATTACTATAACTACTTCACTTAAAAGGCTTGACTAAGTCAAACTAAGCTAGAGGTAAAAGAGTGAGTCAAAAACATGTATAAGACCCAACACTCTATTATTTTACTATTCACTATTTCCAAACTTCAAAGTCTAGTATAGGGTACACTAACCCTAAACAAGGAAATCTAAGACTCATATAAGGTACTTAATCATTACAAGATGATTTTGTTTGGGAAATCAAATCATCACATTAGGTATCCTAAGGATACTAAACAATAAGGTAATATGTCTAAAAGGAATGCTATTTCGAGCTGTCTGTATCAGATCAAGCCAGGCCGGTGTCATATGAACTTGGGAGCCCCCATAAACCAAGCTAGTGTCGTAGAGGAAAATTTTTCCAGCCCCCAAGTTTTGACCCTTTCTAGTCACCATCACTTTCAACTTCTTGCCCTAGTAGATACTCAATAGAATAATCACCAAAAAGTTGATCAAATTATATTTCTAATATGAAATTATTATGATCCTAAATCATTCTTTCATAATTGGTCAACTCTAAGGTGAAAACTTACTAAAGGGAAACTATTTGAGGTAAGAGTTTCTATCAAGGAGACAAATTGAATTAGTCAAGACTCTGACTACCTTGATGCTCTGATACCATGCTATTAAGACATCATCTTTACTAAAAACAATGGTAAACAAAAACACCAATGTGAAGCAGCAGAATTTTAAACTTTGAATTTATTCAATAGTATAACGAGTACTTCATAAAATTTCCCAAAAAAAGGGGTACAACTTTATACATGAAAGGATCTAAGTATAGGAAGACTAAACCAAAACAATATTGTCTCCAAACAAAACAACTTAACAAATATGTAGCTGAGTCCAAGCTAGATGGTTGAATTCCATGTCCCTAGCCTTAGGCTGGTTCACCACGCTTCAACTGTGCACTCTGATCCTATACCTGGGCGGTTGGGATGACCCAACAAGAGAGAGATAAAATGTATGTGTCAATAGGAGTAAATGACAAGTATAAGCTAAAATATTGCATAATAAAAAATCCTCTATACTAAGAGTGTCAAAAGAATGAGGCAAGTATATCAAATAAGAAATAGGAATTTATGCCATAATTTCAACAACAATAATATAACAACATGCATGATTAAATGTGGCTAGATTAATCTAATATAGGGCTGAGGCACGTACCAGACCTCAACCTATGGGTGAGGGAGAATAAAACATTCCCAAACACCCTAATATTTTATAAATTGGCAAGGGGACTAAAACCCCAGTGCCTGGAAAGAGGACTAAAACCTCAGTGCCCTATGGGTGGTTTGTATTCATGTACACTATATTAGTTAACTAGTCATTTTCATTATCATGCTAAAGTAAATCAATGGCAGTTAGAATAAATTTGTCAACATTGCAAGTGGGGTCCAAGACCCTAGAACAATTTAGGCAATAACAAGAATAAATGAATATAGGAGATTCAAATCGAGGAAAAAGACAAAGAAAGGCAATAGAAGAATTTCATGAATAAGTAAAATAGGTTCAAGCCTCATTGGGAAAATGGGTTGGATAAAAAGGCCCAACTGAAAGAGTAGGGTGTAATTTGCACATTTATAGATATTCACAAAATAGGGTTCACATACATAAATATATGTCACATACCTTATTGTAGATTCACATCCATCACTTTCATTGACTAGATTGTATCCCAATCACTTTTATCCTAGACTCAAATGTATATACTTGGATTAGGTTTAATATAATATATAAGGGTTGAAACCCTAATTTACTCCTTCAAAACCAAACCTCAATTTGTGACTCAAAATCTAGAACAAACGATTATTCATATTCTCCTGATTAAGAAAACATATTTTATTTCCCAATTTGGGGTTAAAATGAATTAGTTATCATTTTTGGATCATTTAATGTGATTAAAATGGTATCTAAGGCAAACTTCGAAAAAGGAAAGAGAATCAAGACTCAAAAACTAGAAATTTGGATTCTACTCAAAAATCCTTTACAACTATTATTTATTCACATTTTTCTGACCAATGGTTGATTTACTAGTAATTAAATAAATCAGGCCAATCAGAAATTAGGAAATGCCAAATAGGCAATTAGATGGGTGAAAGAGAGTGTGCCATGCAGCCGGGTCCGCACTAACATGGGCCAATCATATTTGGTCCAGTCAGTTGGTCCGCGCTCACGTGGACTCAGTCAAGGGTGAGTGAAGTAAAGAGGGAAAAGATTGAAATACCCTTGCTAGTGAATTGAATCGATTAAAATCAAGAGGGTATTATTATCATTTGTAAGTATCAATTTCATTGGCGATAAATAAAATAGGTCACACGATTAAACAAATACCCATACTTGTTTAATCGAGTGATTGAGACCACAGGGGTGCCAAGGTCAAATTACGACTTGGCTTGTTCACCCTTCCGTCATGGCACGAGGCGCCTTCCTACCTTTGGCCAAGACCAGCTAACTGTGGCGATGGGGCTGAAGTGTCTGTGAAGTTGGGACGAGAGGAACCGTGAGGAACCCCTAGTTTTGAAATAATAATCGTGAATGTGAAAGGACCTACGTAGCCCTAGAATAGGTAGCTGGAGCGTCGAGAACAGAGGATGAGAAAGTGACTCAAAGCACATTGATATGAGGAGAAAAGCCTAAACTAAGGCTGGGGACGAGTTCGCGAGATCAAGATGAGTCAAACGCCAAAGTTTCATACGCGGAGGAGCACCATGGTGGAAGAAAGCACGGAGCCGCCGGAGACCAAAACCGAGCTATAGGACTGAGCACACGGGGCATTCACGAGGCAAGGAAATAAAAGGGAAATGAAGAACAGAGTCAGAGGAAGCTCACCTCATAGCTAATTGGATCTAGGTGGCTGAAAACTGGAGTTCTTGGACTAGATCGCCAGAGAAGAAGACCGAGCAGGTCGGGATCTTCGAGGAGAGCTGGGGAGAAATTGGAAGAGGAGGAATATTAGGTGTGGTGTGAGGGTGCTCGACAACCCATTTTATAGGCGGGAGGAAGGTCGAGGGACCGTCTACGACTCACAGGTGGAGAAAGGCCGAAATGCCCTAATGGGCGTTTCTTCTACCATTCGCGAGGAGAGGCGATTAAAGGCTCATCGAGTTTGGGAGAGAGTGTCAAAGCCAACGGGAGAAGAATCAATTGAATTGATGGAGGGGGGAGAGAGAACGAGGTTGAGGAAATAGCCTACCGTGAAACGACTGTTTGACACGAGAGGCAGGAGGTTAGGGACGACTTGGTGACCGTCGGATCAAGGCGTTGCATGGATGATGGAATCAGAGACATTGGATGGCTTGGCTATTAAAGGGGGTAACACGTGACAATGAATAAATCGACCAAATTTGTCGTTACAAATGAAATTAATGAAATCAATTAATGTACTATAGTTACACTATATTAAAAGTGTATAAAATCAATTTGAAGGGTCAAACCAAGTCCAAATGACCCCAAATTTGGACCATAGGCGAGAATTGAAGTCTAGATTGATGCTATGTAATTATTGTTTCATTTTGCAAAAGATTTGGCCCTTAATCATCATAATATCCATTAATGTATATATTAATGTATTTTAAAAGGGTGAATTAGTAAAAAACTATTTTCTTAGCAATTCCTTCAATAAAATTCGAGATAATTATCATAAAGTCATTCAAGTGTCATGTCCCAACACTTATTCTCAATTTTAATGCTTTAATAACCATTTAGAGGAGAGAGAAATGAGTGTTATATCCTCATTAATAAATTCAATTACCCTTTATTACTCATTTCTTTTTCCAAAAAGATATAAAATCTTCAAATTAACATTATCCACTACTTATCTCTCATTAAAGGCCATTTTGCATAATTAGTCCCCAATTATCATATTAATTGGATTATTTGTGCAAACACCCCTTCATTATCATGAATGTGGGTAAATATTGATTTCATCCTCAATTATTGATCAATTTCAACATTGAGGCCAAGAAGGATACAACAGAGAGGAAATTTATGAAAAGGACATGAAAATAAAGAAAAGATGGGAGAAGGATTGGGGCCAAGAAGTATTGGGCAATGCTCTCATCGTAGACTCTAATACCATCTTAGAAACGAAGTATGAGAGTGAGGAAAGCATGGGAGCTTTCTTTTGGAAATGATCCTCGCTACTCTTCATTTCCTGGTTGTTATTGTTATATATAAGTAAAGTCTAGGTTTGAAGTTACATATTTGACTAAGGCTAAGTGGTCCTCTGGACATACCTAGAGAAATAAGAAGCCCATGAGAGAATAAGTTGAAAAATTAGAGCAAAGGAAGAGAAAACGTTGATTCCTTGCTTCAGTTGCTCATCCTTTGTCCATATTTGATAGTTTTTTTATCCTATGTTTGTCATGGTTCCTTTGACAGTTAGTACATGCCTCTTTAATCAAATGAATTATATACAAGTGCATTACTATATATCTTATTAAAAACTCCATCACAATCTAAAATGTCACAAACTTTAGGGATAGTTTTAACCATCATTAATGTGGTTCTATATTTAATTTTCTAACTCCAAATTCATGTCCTCTAAATTCAACAAAAAAAACTTTAAGGCATTTATACCCTAGTCCCACATATCTCAAAATTGGTGTTTATCTCTAAGATCAACTAGACTTACTAATAAGTACTTGTCAGTTGGCTCAATTGAAAAGTTTGGTTCAATTTCTAGATGGACCATTCAGATAAAAGAAGGAAGGTTTATAACCATGTCTAAAAGCTCGGCTACACATGTTGTGATAGAATTAGACATCTCCCTCGTGGCCCTAATAATTTAAAATAACAGACTTACTAATAAGGTCTACTTTCTCTCGGTCCACCTACTTAACCTTTATGTATATATCAACTTGTTATTTCAGAAAATGATTTTATATGATTATTCCACGTCATATATGGGGGTGTTACACATGGTCATGGATGTTGCACACTCGTTCCATATGCATTGAGTTTGGACGGATTACTCCATTCCCGCAAAGTGAGCCGTTGGAGTATCCTATCACTTCTTGACGCCTAGCAACCCCCAGATGGGTTGGATTTGGATTGCGCATTGGGGGTTGGGGTCTTGTGAGTGCGGGCTGACAAAGTCAAATTCAATCCAATAAGTTGCCGAATGACTTGTAGACGTCCATATAATATGTGGCCAATAGAAAATACTTTGAAAGTTGCTATTGTAACCGTAAAAAAAGTTTCTCTAATGTTTGTATGTGAAATGTAGCAAGAAAAACTCAACTACTATACATTGTTGTGATAAAGTAAAAGAATTTATTGACCGATTTGGACATTCATTCGGTAACTATTTTTGTAATAATTTTTTCAGTGTAAAACTAAACTTCTCTAACGTATATTTATGTTCGACGAACTACGATTAGTAATTTGCGGCATAGTTCCATATTAAGTTTGATAAAACGAGTAGATAATGTATGATGTTTGTATTTATTTTCTCCCATTTCTCTCGCTCAGATATGAGTTCTTGTTGGATAACTTCGAGCTTAGATTAGAACTCCCTTAATAATGAGTAGGTAGTAGATCAAAACATCAAATTTAAGTAGAGTAGATCATTATATTTATTTTACGTAATTAACTTAGTCAAATGGATACTAGCTAAACAGATGGGTATGGGGTGGATTACTTTCACCGGGTCACAAATTTTGACACTGTTTGACAAACCTAGCAATGGGGTTCACCTCCTCTGTGTCTGGGACTTGTGTGCCCAGTAAATCCCTTGGCATCACTTGACAAGCCTAGCAGTGGCGTTCACGTCTTCTAGACAGTGTACCTAGTAAATTTCTAGCGTGTACTTCGCCTTGGGACCATAAATTAAAGGGATGGATGGACACAGAAGAATTGATAAAATTGTCAAATCTCGGAATTGTTATACAGAAATGTCTCATTAAATCTTTGTTGTAGACAGACGTCACTATTTTTTCTAAATTTTTGGGTAAAGTTCGGATCGGTAGAATTGGGATTATGGATGGACGCGGTAACTTTTAACGTGGAGCTTTAGTTCTATTTGTAAGAGCAAGCTGTATCACGGTTGGAGCGCCTCTTAGTGCTGCCGCAGCCTGCAGGGAAGGAGCGCCCATATTACATCTTGGAGGTGCCGTAGTCTTCCAATGAAATTATGATGCTGAAATCCCGATACCGAAGGATCAAGGCGGGCCAGGGTAAGAGGGCTTAGGGAGATGAAAGAAAAACATTTGTTGGGGCATTTTTGCAGGCTTAATGTATATGCAAGGTTCACAACTGAAATCGGATCTCTTATTAGATTGTAATGCTTGTTTATGGCCTGATATACATGTAAGTTGAAGCAAATAAAACAAAAGTCATTTTCGATTTGCATGTGCAACATTTTGAGAGAAATCGTATAATTTGAATACGTAAATCACTTCCCCTTTTTCAACGAGTTTCTATCAATATTGATGCCAACCGTGATAATGTATGTTTAAACAGTCGGTATGTGGCTAAAACCTGTAGGCCATGTCCAAGACTACCAATTTCTTTCCATTCGCCTACCTTCAAATATCTGTCTCTCTACATCTAGCATATTACGGTTCAAGTATAAAATGAACAAAATAACACAAAATCAGATAGATATCTATGTATTTTACACCTGTTAAAGACTATGTTAAAAGTATACAGTTCATCTTCTTTTGGAAGACTTGAAAGTTTTGGCAAGGGTGTTGTTTTAGTGAAGGACGTCTATTTTCCACTGAGATCATCAGTTTTCAAATGTGAAATGGGCGTTCTTTACGCTTAATAACCATAGGACAGAGCAATTTATAATTATCATAGCCGTCTTGTGCTTCAGTTTATATCCTTGATGAAACCTCCAATATGGAGATATTGGTTTTCATACCTCCAACATTGAGATATTGGTTTTCATAGAATACCTAGATTTCCATCTTGTGGAATCAGTTAAGAGCTCCTCTTTTCAAGTCATTCTCTGTCTCATTGACAGCATCAGTGATGGAAGTACATCCATAACACTACACTGATATCCATAAAATCTGCACTCTATTCTTGTCGTGTGCAAAATATTGAAGCCAATTACACAGCTTATGATGGCAGTTCGCCATCTAGGTGACTTCGCTCGAAGAGATAGCTTCTTGTTTCATGACAACTAGTTGTACATTCTTATTACCATAATTAGAGTGTTTGAAAATTTTGACGTCTCTGTTATATGGCTACTACACCTGTCATCAAACCATGTTGTTATCTGTACTAACGTTGTACTTCTGTGTGCAACGCTTATTTACTAGATTTAAGTGTTTCAATAATGTCTAACAAGAAAAATATGTAGCTACGCGAAGATGACTTAATGCACCCTTCTCTGCCTTCTAGCTGTCCTATAGGTGGCCAGTGAGCCACGTCGGCGCCATTATAATTATGTTTCCAGTTGTGTCACGCCTTCCATACCAATTAAGAAGATATTGCTTACATAATTTGAGGAAAAGATTTGCTATTTAAATTTGGTCTTTTTGGGAGATACTGCTTCCTTATGGCGCTATATAAGTTGATGCGTGACTAGGATTCATATACATACTGAGAGCTGCAATTGGGTTTAGAGCAGCATCTTAGAAAGGAATTGTTCTGTGTAATGTTTACCTTTTTACCAATATTTTTATCTCTATCTCAGTTGTCTTGTTTATGCACAAAAATTTTCATGTTTTGAATGGTTGATGCCTATATAATGAAATGATGCATTTGTTCCATGAGGCCATTATTCCATTCATTAATAACATCTTGTTAATTATGATCTGCAAAAGTTTTATGTGCAGTTGAGAAAGGAATTCCACTTATTAAATGCAATATAGTTAACTTGCATGTAAACAAGTGACTAGTGAGTCTTCATTTTGAATTTTGTGGGAAGTTTTTGCAGATGAGTATCGCCTGAATTTTTCTTCACAACAAAATCAACAATACGGGTGTCGAGTATGGATCTGTACCACTTGGATATGGATACTGATTTTCGCAGATACCTTCATGGATGAACGATTGGCCATGGTATATTACAAAAGTAAATATATAATTGAACCTTTTAGGGTGATAACAATAAAGTTTGGTTAGAAGGATAACAGACAAGAAAAGCTGATAAAATAAGGGGAACTAAGCTAATTTATATTGATCTGAGCATGTGACATATTTTTTTATATTTTTTGATAATGGTTGAGTAGCCATATATTGCCCATGTCTCATATCAACATATGCATCTATGAGTAAGAGGGGGAGCAGGTCCAGAAAGCATCAAGCAAAAGTTATGCTTGCTGACCACTATGGGAGCAGGTCCAGAAAGCATCAAGCAAAAGTTACGCTTGCTGACCACTATGTAATATCTATGTGATATAGCTCTGGTTTCATCCTTTTATTTTTCACAGTTCTTTGTCAGGCACATCAAATAAAATAATGCTCAGTTTTGAACTATAGTTATGTTTGTACGTAAAAACTTCAGCCACATAGAAAATCTCTATGTGAAGTCTACTTGTCTGTGTACGTCAAAGTCCCCCTTCATTTCGCAACCTTTACATGCTTCATACTAAACACTTAAGCTAGATTTTTGTGCCGATGTGGTAATTTTTCTCCAGATGCCTGCACACCAAACTTTACTTCAAGCAAGAGCCATATCTGCAACTTTTAATTATATAATAAAAGAAATTGTACATCAATCATCTCTTAGATGCTAAGGAAGCTGTAAATATAACAATTTAGAAAATAATTTGTACACCCAAGTAAGCATCCCTTGCTTCTCATGAAGCTATTCATTTCTTTCCATCGACGAGACATCCCATGTTGTGGTCACATGGTAGTACTTAAGAAGTCATAAGATTTAGAGTCTCTGACTGATACTCTTAGCAACTTAAAGAGAAACATCGTATACTGATGAAATGCAAAAAGACAGATGATGATCATCCTGCTATGCTATTTGTAAATTTTGCCGGCTGTTACTGCATAAGTGCCTGTGAAGCTCAGCAGTTGCAGTGGCAAACCCGTCCTGTCCCCACCACCTCTTCACACTGCCCACCCTTCTTGCAGCCTCCATAATGGCAGACATCCATACAAGCTGCATTGGCATCGATGCTCCGTGGGTCGCATGTTTCTACTGCTATGTGGCTGCAGCATCTTACTCCAGAGGGGTAGTCTACCCACTCACAGTCTTTAACATATGCAGAGGTCATCATTGATAGATAATATTCAAGCCAACACAAAGATCATTGTTACACTATGTTAAGAACAAAAGTATAAGCAAATGACTTGAATTGAAAGTTTCAAAACAATATACTCACTTGCAGCTAGAACGCTGATGAAGAAGAAAGTAATGAGTCTAATGACTGTAAGGGCTGAGGTTCTTGGGAAAGCCATGGGAGCAGATGGTATGCTCAGCACATGCAACTTGAGCACTATTTATAGTGTGGGATACTGGAAGCTAAACAAGCTCCTAGTGCTAAACGTTACATTCCTTGCTTGGTGCATGTGAGGGCCCCTGTGGATGAGGACATATCTACGGACTACCAAGAAGGTAGATGAGAATAGAACAATTCAAAAGGAAGATGCTGGGATGTAAAAAGACTACAAACTTGTGCCGATATAGGGGTTTAGCTGTTGGGCACTCAAAAACTTCTAAACTCCTTACATATTGCTCAATTGTAGACCAAGTAGCTAAATATTATATAGAGAGCCTTACTGTCATATCATGGAAACTAGTAGATCAAATGCCTGATAGCAGTTTTGGACACACTGTGGATGCTCCTGTTGTTCTTCAAGCTTTTTCTATGTACAGCAGAGATGATGAAAATTTTGGAGGCAAATTGCAATCTGAAAAAGATTCCTCTCTCGAGTAGTAATCCAGTAACATCACATTTATTTGTAACACCCGTATTCCCCATATTCAGGTAATACTTCCTGATTTTGCATCCAGCTAAGCCTGAAAGGAGCTCACTAATGTAAATCTGTAGTTGAAGGAGACTCATATGATAGATTCAACTAGCATTCTCACCTGAATCTCACACCTCAGCTGCCCAATTGGTTAACTGAAGATAGACTTCATGATGATATATCATATATAGTTGGTAAGATAAAAAGTGGGAAGAAATAAGTTTGTTGGACAAATATCATGTTATCTTCTTCAATTTTGATAATTTTACCAAATGGTTTTACTTTAAGATAAATATGGATTTGAATGATATCTTCTCAAGTTTTTAGGTATCTTGTAACAAGGATTAGGGCTTCTCTGTTTATATGACAAATCATTACTCTTGCTAAAAATATTGCTCAATTTTTTTCTTTTCTATTGGACGAACTATTTACGGCTGATTTATGCCAAACATGAACATTGATCAGAACAGAAATAATTGTAGTTTGGAGTATGAGGAAGTTCAAACAGCATCATTGTGTTTGTGATTACATTATTCAACCTTCTTCATCCTCAACCCTATATGATTCACGTTTGCATGAGCAACCCAAGTGCTACTTTTTGTTATACAATTTGCATGATTCACGAACCTTGTACTACACATTCGGTAATTGTTATCTCAACAAATTACTCTAACTGAATGTTTATATGAAGTTTGACTGCAATATTGTGTTCAAGATCAAGACGATAAGATTCATGGACTGTTACACCAGTAGGAAATGAAAAGGACACGTAGTGAACTTTCACATCTGGGTTTTCTTTTCCCCGACCATACAGTGTTGCACCCTTGGCCATCTAGCAGATAATATCATCAATATTGAAAGAGTAGCTCAATTAGAGGCTTTCAAATAGCAATGTCTGCAGGTCAAGGTCTACAATGAAAGGGGCGTCTTCATGGGTAAGTGGTGATGTGGATGTTTGCGATAGGATAAGAATGCACACCTTTGAAAATGTATAATTAGTTGCATCTCAGTGGCGTTTTTCCGTACAGCTTACATAAGGTAAAGTTCTACCTATTACTTATTCTACCACATAACAAGTTGATGCTGATAATAAGCACTGATGTGTATCATAACGCACGTACTGAGCCCCAACGGAAATATCAATAGCTAAAAGAAACTATTTTGTTTTGCATGCCAAATTATGATGCAAAATAGTGAAATACACGAATTTGCAAATTTTGTAATGCTGTTCATGATTAGATTTCCAGAAACAGAGTCATGCTTGATGGGATTGAGAACTGCTGGAACTCAAATGAATCCAAGCAGCAAAAGAGATCTTAATAGATAACCCTTCAACTAGTGCTCGTACATCACTTATCCTTCCCGGGTGGTGGGTTCTGCATGTTGCGGTTCAGTGCTGCAGCCATATCTGTTCTGAGAACGTCAATTTCTTCTTCTCAAGTGGGGAGCAGAAGTACCTGTTAGATCATAAAGTAACAATCGCAACAGCACTTTCTCCTCGAAAGAGACAACTCATTATCACTGACAATGAGTTACCGTGAAGATATATGGACAAAACCAGGAGCAGTGGCGTACTGTACGCCCTTGGTCCTTGATTTAGGGACAAAACACCTAAATATTCATCAAGGGCCAGAGTGTTCAACGAGTTCAGTGGGTTCGATGGGCGTTCTTCATCTTCTCTTGACCTTAATTTTGATACTCGATTCCTCTGTGCACTGTCTCCACTGGCACGGCATACTGGCCAGATGCTGTCGCTGAAACTTGCCTTATGCTAATGCTGCTGATTCAAGTTATTGACGGTAGCGCATCCTGTGCTGTAATTTTACTCAAAGGCGATCATGAAGACGATACAAAGGTTATCCCTTTACCTTTATAGTGGGTGTGGGTTGATGGGGTGGATGCAGTAACAAACAGGCCGGGAATGGAAGTGACTTAGAGAATAGAATACTGAGCAAGTTTTATATCAGAAACCTTGATGAGACCTTACACACTGCTGTTTTTATATTTTTGAGAGTTTGTAAATCCAAACTTCTATCTATGATAAAGGGGGATCACTTAATGCCTAGAGAAATAAACGCTAATATATATTTATTAGGGGGGTGTCTAGTAATGCACAAACATAAGAGATTAAACACACTACACTGTGAAGTTTTAGGAGACGTTTACTGAATGCAAATTGAGATCTATAACTCAAATATTAGAACGCTAATCTGATTTCTTATATTTCATACTTACTTCAGTTCACATTCAATTTAAAAAGAACACTAATCGGAAATAAGAAAAGAATATAGGGAATAGATTACTATTACAAAATGGTAGTAATAAATGAATATATGATTTAAAATAAGCATATAAATATTGTTAATCATTATAAATCTCCAGTTTGTGCAATATGATTTTTTCCCTGAACATAATATCCATATGTATTGTACTGATGATGAATTTATATAACATCTATGGATGATACTCATTCATGCATAATATTTGTAGAGGTAATGTATTAATTAATGATACTAGAGACTTGGCGAATCATAAACTCGAACTATGGTCAACGGAAATGGAGTATGAGGGTGTTTCAATTACGAAAATGAGTGGAGAATGCACCTCTGCTTCAAGTGTGTTTGATGCGTGGTTTCCACTGGGCGGGACCCGATTGATGGCGGTTTTAGGGATGGTAGGATGGTTTTCGCCTTTTGGTGGGTGAGGTGGCATATGTAGGTAGTGGTTGACATGGGAGCGGATTTGACTGGTTTATGGAGAGAGAATGAGTGGAAAAGAGAGAGAATTGTTTTGTTTGTAATTTTGGGTTTGTAAGGAACTTTTTGACAAAATAAAAACCATGAGATTTGTTATAAAAATACATTCCAACAAGACCAATGTCGACATACTTTTGATAAAGTAATATGCATGATATGAGGAGAGAAGTAAAGGTAGGAGAGGAAAGAAATGAGTAAAAAGAAGAGGGTAGTAAAGGAGGAAAAGAAAAAAATGAGGACAAACGAGGGAGGTTAGGACATATAAGGGAAGTGGGAAGGAAAGTATAGAGAGGAGACGAGGAAAATGAGAAGGAAAGTAAATAGAGAATAGGAAAAAAGTAATGAGAGGGGAGTAAATTAAAGAAGGAGAGCGGTGATAAGTAAAAGAGGAGATGAGGAAGTAAAAGGAGGATGATGAGGGAAGTGAGGAGAGAAGTAAAAGGAGGAGAGGAGGAAAGTGAAGAAAGGGATGAAGATGAGGTAAGTGAGGAGGAAAGTACATATTGGCATATTGTTAGTAGAAGTGGACATATTTCACTCAAATGTGCGTTCAAATCTAGTAAAAATAGTGCATTCTGTTAAAATGTGGAATGCATCCACTTCTACTAGTAATGCACCCACATTTGAGTAGAATGTGTCCACTTATACTAGAAATGCACACACATTTGAGTGGAATGCGTCCAGTTTTCTAGCAACACATCCAATTAAACATGGGTACGTTACTACAGAAGTAGGCACATTCTACTGATATGTGGGTGCAATGCTAGTAAAAGTAGACATATTCTACTCAAATGTGGGCTCATTACTAGTATAATTAGATGAATCATATTAAAATATGGAATGCCCACTTCTACTAGTAACACACCTACATTTGAGTAGAATGCACCCAGTTCTACAAATAATACACCACTATTCGATTATAATTTGGGTGCATTACTAATAGAATTGAGCGCATTCCACTCGAATATGGGTGCATTACTTGTAGAAGTGAGTGCATTACTTCTCTCCTCTCCTCACATTACTCCCCTCATCTATGTTCTCACTTCTCTATTCTCTTTCACTACTTTCATCCTCTATCGTTATCTTTCCTACTCTCTCATTTTATTCCCTTCTTACTTTCCTTCTCTCTCCTTTTATTCCCTCCTCCTTTAATTTTTCCCTCATTCCTCCCATTACTTCTCTCATCTATGCCCACACTTCTCTCATCTCTTTCATTACTTCCATCCTCTCTCATTATCTTCCCTCACTCATTTTATACCATCTTTACTTCCCTCATCTCTACATTTATTCCCTCTTATATTATTTTTTTCTAAAATATGTCAATATTGATCTTATTGGAGTTACTTTCTATAAGGATTCTAATTATTTTTATTTCTTCAAAAACACACTATTTAATAAAATTATAAGCAAAATAAAGAATAAACAAAAAATATAAAATGGATGGATAAGAGGGAGAGAGAGTGAGTGGAGGAGGGGACCATGCTGGCAAGGCGGGGTGACATGGGGTGGTTTCCCTGTGCATGAAACACGTGTGTGACCACCCTGTCGTGAAGAAAATTAAACTTTTTTATTACAAAAAGTTGCAACATACTGCATTAATTACAATTTTAGTAAGTTATAAGTTAAAAAGAGGCAAGTGTAACGGCTCATACTTTTGAGTGTCTAAAAGACCTTAAAGTCGCAAATCGCCACTCATAAATTCTAGGATCAGATTTATAAAATAATATAGAACAGTAAACAATTTCCATTAATGAATAAATAGTTACATGTTTGCATAAAAAACTCCTCTAAGGAGTTACATAACTTTTAAACAAAATTAACTTTTACATGTATGAAGATAAACCATTAAGACTAAACCTTCATGATTAAAATGTAGTGTCTTCAACATCTCTATCTGTACCCTCATGTCTACGAATCAAGTATATCTGATACCTAAAATGTCGACAAACAAGTACGCGGTCAAGCACAGTGTCTCCTCATGAAGGGATTCGTTTTCGAATCCCAGTTGCCGCCTTAGTTTACCACCCTCTCGGGCGTTCGGCCTCCGCCATGGGCATGGGAGAGGGGGGAGAAAGATTTCTCTCTTAATCCCAAACAAGTATGCGGTCAGTATATTACTATACTGGTGCTTGGGTTCAAACAATAATCACAAGTAACATATAAGCAAACATCTTTATGTTGCATATAAGAACATAAACTTGTTTTTATATTCTAACTCGTATTTGGTCAACTACCTTGGTGTAATCACTGTCCCTCTGGGGCTCGTGTGCATTACCCTTAAGATCAATCTTACCCAGGGTTCAGAATACTATTATCTACTTTACATGATACTCATAGGAACTTTATAATTTGCAAGAAGTAAATAAACAAGAAAGCAGTTTATTTGTCATTCAATCTCATCGAGAAACATCGGCAATCTCGAAATTTGATACATGTATTCATAAGCATAACCACGTACCTTATGCCATCGCTGAAACCATGCACAACATCATATGTACTTTAAGCATGCATCCAAACATCCAAGCAACAAAGCATATAATCAATAGTATCTGAAAAACACATACTACATATGTGTCACCATGTATTCACATTACATTACTCAGATCTAGATTCGCTCCTAAACTAGGATTTAGGGCTATCTCATGTTTGGACTATAAGTTAGGATTACAAACCCTAATATGATCTTATTATGGTTTCTAAGATTACAAATCAATTATGCATGTTAGGTTAAACCCTGATTAGCATATTAAACATATTAAACTACTTGTGACACCTAAATCATATTACTAACATTATGATCATAACAAGATGTCCATGTTGGTTGTAAAACCCTAAACAACATATATAAGATTACTAATCTTAAATCATCCATTATTCATCATTATCAAAGATTTATTCATCATACATGTCTAGATCAGGTATGAACATAACATAACCAATTCTAATCAATTAAGCACCAGTTTATAGGAATTTAGGTCTTTCCTTTATACTAATCACCTAAACACATGTATAGCCCATACTTTTAGAACATGAAGCTTAATTGGGTTCTGATTATATTTTCTTTGGATTCCTCTTATTATTCTGATAAAAAAGATATATAATTTTGCTATTTTTGAACCAACCTAGCATTTTCTATGATCATTTGAAAATAAACCAGTTACTAGCCTATATTAAATTGACACGCCATCCGATTACCTTTTATTTATCTTTTTTCTTTTCCTTAGCTCGCGGATCATTGCTGGGGTCCGTTTACCCATTAACCCGGACCGGTCCGTATCTTCTTCCTCACACACGTCCTGTGGACCACATTTCCTAGTGTGTGGCTTATTGGTGTCGAGCGTCATTCCTCGTACGACGTCCGCATACTGACGCCTTACTGGCTAGGAGATCCAGCTCCAGAACCCATCCACTCCCTCCTATGCTGCATGCACCGTAGAGTTCGGATCTGTCTCTCCCCTTCTAAAATTCCATGTCGACCTGCTCTAGTGGTCATCCAACTCTAACCCATCCTCCTCAAGTGTAACGACCCTTCTCCCTCCTTGCTTCTTTGCCGATGAAGAACCCATATGGCTCCGACGCTCGGGCTCCTCTCACACTAGCTGGTTAGCCTTGGTCGCCAACGGTGTTGGGTCTATCATCTTCTCACTGCCCTTGTGCAGTGGAGTACTACATGGGTCTTGGTACCCTTTGGGTAACCTCGCGGTGAGGCCTACTGTAGACGAATGCGGGTAAAGGAGGAGTCCCGATGCCCCCCCCCAGGAATTTGGTTAGGAACCAAATCCCTATTTACAACCATTGCTCCATCGGCAGGCAGGCGCAAGAATAGGGTCGAGAGTTCAGCGTATCAAGTCATCTGTGGAGTTTCTAGCAGACTGCAAAGATCGAGTTCTATGTCTGGGATGGAGGCAAGGCCTTTTGTGGCCTCTTATCTTTTTTTAGGCAAAACCCTAGAGGAGGAAGATGATGAACCACAAGGTGGGAGAGGGTGTCTGAGGAGGTGGATAGAGCCTCCAACAGTGTGCATATATATATACTCATGAATACATAAACCTTTTCTTTGGTCCTATTCTTTTCAGGATCCTTTCTCCTCCCTACCTTAATTACTTTCCAATCCTAGTGTCCCTTGAATCGTTATATGTGTCTATGAATTCATGCCTTGCCGAAAGATATAGCCTATATTTTCTTGCCATATACCTCTCTCTCTCCCTCTCACAGTTATGGCAATTTTATAGAACTTTTCACAATTCATATATATTAAGTGGGATGTCTTTTACATACAAAACTTATTTCTTTAGACATCTCATAAAAACAATTACCATTATGTTATGGAATGTCCTTTAATCCCAAGTTTTAGAAATCTCTTTTTTATCATTATTATTTTCAAATATACCAAAAAGACAAATTATATATTCTTGTTTGGTGCCTCAACCATGGTGTTGCCAATCTCGGCTAGATAATTATCTTCTAATTATCTAAAACACCATAAATCCTATTTTTGGCAACTTGATAATTATTTCATTTATCATAACAAAAGGCCATTATTATTAATTTCTTCTATTTATTTAATTTGTGCCACAAGCACCCATGCCACAAAGGTGATCAAACTTATTATTATTCCACCAATAATACCATTGGGAATTTGTAGATCAATTCATTGCTTATATTTATACAATTCAATTTTTACTAAAATTGAGGATATTACATTCACCCCTCCTTTAAAAGGAATTTTGTTCCCAAAATTTAGGCCTACTAAGCCTAGGTGAATGATAACTCATCTTATTTTCACAACTTAAGGTTAGCACCCTACTTGGATGGCTTAACAACTTTTCCTCGGTATATCAATTTTCACCTTATTACTAAGATTCACACTTGAATTGAAATTTGAGTATATCCACATCTCTAGCATATGCATATTATCATCACTTGATGATTTCATTCTCATGGGTGATTATCATTATTACTTGGTGAATTCTCTTTTCACCTAGGTTTCCAACCTATTATTCATTAATTTCAGATAAGGGTGGGGTGACACTTCTAACCCTAGGTCATGTCCTTACATATTTATCTTAATACATTTATTCTCAGTTTTAAGAATGACGTGTGTCTATCCAATCTCCCTCCCTCATAATGAGATGAAATAAGCATTTGGCTGCATCCCAAATACAAAATTCATTCCATTCCAAGAGCGGAGATAGTACATCCACACATTACCTTTCAATTCACATATTAAGTTGAATCATACTCTATATGACTCTAAACTTACTTGTTCTTAATTTCATAGAATTCTTATATTACATGAGGTCAAGTGTCCCTTTTATTACTCTCAAGTTAGGGCACAACTCCTCTCAAGTTTTCATGACTTCCTTATATCTTTTATATTTACATCTCATGTATCATTATGAGCCTTAGCCCAAATCCTTGAGGTCTCTAGGGGTATAGGTACTTTTGGAGTGATCTCGTCATTATGCATCAAGGGAGTGTCTTTACATTCACCCTACCAGGACACATGAACATCAGGTAGGTGGCCAACCTCTTGAGACATGGTCCTAGGGCAAACCAACAGTTACCTCCCGACCACTTGGTCCAGTGCATTCAGGGCGTATCAACTCCCAACCCATCGGTCCTATGTACCTCTAATACACCCCACTTGACCCTAGGATTGCATTAGGTCTCTACCCTCCCTAAGGGTTTCTTTTGAGATGTCACATCATTTAAGCATATTATTCTCTTATTTAATTCTTTAACCAGGATTGCCTTCACCTCTCACTTTCGAGTAGACATGATGCACTGTTGTCCCAACATTGGGATCAGGCCACCTTACCTCTAGGGCTTGGTGCCATGTCGGTCTTCCCTCTTGGGCTTGACCTCTGTGATCTTCCCCTCCAGGGGCTTGATCCTGAATAACTGCACTGTGGACTTAGGCCACCTTCCCTCCTGGGCTTGGTGCCTCTCTAGTCTTCCCTCCTGGGCTTGACCTTTTCATGACCTTCCCTCCTGGGCTTGGTCGTCCACTTAGGCCGCCTTCTCTCCTGGACTTGGTGCCTTAATGGTTTTCCCTCCTGGGCTTGACCATTTCATGACCTTCTCTCCTAGGCTTGGTCATCTACTCATGCCACCTTCCCTCTTAGGCTTGGTGCCTTACTGGTTTTCCTAATCTAAGGATTGACCAGTTGTTACGCAGAGATGGCATCCTTGGGTTCAAAGAATATAAGTGTTTTTTTAATCTCTTTAACTCTTCTCCCCTCTAGGTGAGGATTAAGGTTATCTCAATACTTAAATATGTTCATTAAATTACCTTTTTAAGGGAAAGTCCTAGCCTAGGGTGCCTTCTTGGCTTATAGGAGGGGGTTAGGCTCTCTAGCCACAACCTGATCCCAAGATCTAGGTTTTGCCTCCCTCATAGGTCACCTTCCCACTCTTTGGGTTGACCCACCCTAGGTTGGTACATTAACTCTGAAGGTTTCATATATATATATATATATATATATATATATATATATTAGGAATAACTTTATCATTATAACATATCAACCCACGCTTGCTCAATTTCTTGAATACCCCCTCATGGTTTCTGTCCATTCAGTGAACTTGGGTCATCTTCCCCTCCAGAGGCTTGGTGCTACCTCGACCTTCCCCTCCAGGGCTTGGCCATCATCACCAAACTTCTAAAGACAACATAAGGGGTTTGAGCAAGCTATATTCACTTTCATTTTTCATATACATCTAACTATTGGGCTCATATATTTCTTAGGACCTCTTACATAAGCGTTATGCTCCTCATGTACATATGCATGGGAGACTGGGTTACACAAACCCATCCCTTTATCTTTCTTATTCTCAATTTCAAGTTTCACATGGGTGGTGTCCCATACCACTACACCATGTTCATTATTAATGATTAAAGTTTTAGGGTTAGGGTTAGGGTTAAGGACTATACTCTACCTCTCAAAGTTTCCATAACTCTTGACCTTCTAGAGTTTTCATACCCTAAACCAAGTCCTTCCTCTAAGAAAGGGCTTACTCATACATGTATCTTTATAGTGTCTACCCTCTCTAGAGGGACCTATACAAAAGGTTACATCTTTTCACATTTTACTTCTCTAATTAACAAAAAAAAATTCAAAACTTTTAAGCAAAGAGATGAGAACTAGACAAAAATGTGACATGAGAAACCTAAAAGATACATTATTCTCTACTAATTTTTCTCTTATATTTCTAAGGATGATTTGAAATTGTAAACTATTAAGTATTAGTTGATGAATCTGTGCTCTTATACCAAATGTAACGACCCACACTTTTGAGTGTCTAAAAGACCTTAGAGTCATTAATCGCCACTCATAAATTCTAGGATCAGATTCATGAAATAATATAGAATAGTAAACAAATTCCATTAATGAATAGATAGTTACATGTTTGCATAAAAAGCTCCTCTAAGGAGTTACATAACTTTTAAACAAAATTAACTTTTACATGTGTGAAGATAAACCATTAAGACTAAATCTTTATGATTAAATTTTAGTATCTTCAACATCTCTATATGTACCCTCATATCCACGAATCAAGTATATCTAATACCTAAAATGCCAAAAAATAAATACGCGATCAGTATATTGCTATACTGGTACGTGGGTTCAAACAATAATCACAAGTAACATATAAGCAAACATCTTTATCTTGCATATAAGAACATAAACTTGTTTTTATATTCTAACCCATATTTGGTCAACTACCTTAGGTGTAATCACTATCCCTCTGGGGCTCATGTGCATTACCCTTAAGATTAGTCTAATTCAGGGTTTAGAATACTATTATTTACTTTACATGATACTCATGGGAACTTTATAATTTGCAAGAAGTAAATAAACAAGCAAGCAATTTATTTGTCATTCAATCTCACCGAGAAACATCGGCAATCTCAAAATTTGATACATATATTCATAAGTGTAACCACATATCTTATGCCATCGCTAAAACCATGCAGAACATCATATGTACTTTAAGCGTGCATCCAAACATCCAAGCAACAAAGCATATAATCAATAGTATCTGAAAAATGCATACTACATATGTGTCACCATGTATTCACATTACATTACTCAGATCTAGATTCACTCCTAAACTAGGATTTAGGGCTATCTCATGTTTGGACTATAAGTTAGGATTACAAACCCTAATCTGATTGTATTATGGTTTCTAAGATTACAACTCAATTATGTATGTTAGGTTAAACCCTGATTAGCATCTTAAGCATATTAAACTACTCGTGACACCTAAATCATATTACTAACATTATGATCATAGTAAGATGTCCATGTTGGTTGTAAATCCCTAAACAACATATATAAGATTACTAATCTTAAATCATCCATTATTCATCATTATCAAGGATTTATTCATCATACATGTCTAGATCAGGAATGAACATAACATAACCAATTCTAATCAATTAAGCATCAGTTTACAGTAATTTATGTCTTTCCTTTATACAAAACACCTAAACACATGTATAGCACATACTTTTGGAATAGGAAACTTAATTGGGTTCTGATTATGTTTTCTTTAGATTCCTTTCATTTTTCTGATTAAAAAGATATATAATTTTGCTATTTTTGAACCAACCTAGCATTTTCTATGATCATTTGAAAATAAACCAGTTACTAGCCAATATTAAATTGACACGCCAGCAGATTACATTTTATTTATCTATTTTCTTTTCCTTAGCTCGTGGATCATTGCTGGGGTCCGTTTACCCATTAACCCAGACTGGTCCCTCGCTTCTTCCTCACGCACGTCTTATGGACTGCATTTCCTAGCGCGCGGCTTATTGCCGTCAGGCGTCGTTCCCCGTACGGCGTCCGCACACTGTCGCCTCGCTGGCTAGGAGATCCAGCTCCGGCGCCCATCCACTCCCTCCTCTACTGCATGCACCGTAGAGTTCGGATATGTCTCTCCCCTTCTAAACTTCCTTGCCGACCTGCTCTAGTGGTCATCGAACTCTAACCCAGGGTCCTCAAGTGCAGCGGCCCTTCTCCCTCCTTGCTTCTTTGCCGGTGAAGCATCCATATGGCTCTGACGCTCAGGCTCCTCTCACACTAGCAGGTTAGCCTTGGTCGCCAACGGTGTCGGGCCTCTCATCTTCTCGTTGCCCTTGTGTAGCGGAGTACTGTAGGGGTCCTGGCACCCTTTGGGTAACCTCACGGTGAGGGCTACTGTAGACGAACACGGGGAAAGGAGGAGTCTCGATGCCCCCTGGGTGTTTGGCTAGGGACCAAAGCCCTGTTTACAGCCATTGCTCCATCAGCAGGTAGGCGCAAGAATAGGGTCGAGAGTTCAGCGTACCAAGTCATCCGTGGAGTTTCTGGCAGACTGCAAAGGTTGATTTCTGTGTCTGGGATGGAGGCAAGGTCTTCTGTGGCCTTATAACATCCCAATTTTGGATTTAAATAAATTTTGGGGTTTTCATAAAATTTCTCACTAGTTGAAATCAAATTTGAGCCTCAATGTAAATAACCCAAGTAAATAGAATATCTTTTACCTTTAATAATATAAAGATGAGTGGCATAGTTTCATTCTTCATGACGATAGTTAATTCAATGGTAATTATATATAATGAACTTTCTCTCTCCTTAATGCATTAGATCATCAACAAGTATATGAAGCATGATTGGGATGATTTCATCCAATAGACTCAAATGAACTAAGATAAAACACTAATTGACCCTTAAAGGGAAGTCATTTTGGTTGGGAGCAACCATAATGCATCAGATTTACATAAGTGATGTAAATTACATTATGATAATAACTTAAGTTTTAGTCATCAAAATTAGAAAGTACCTACTTAGGGATATTCTAGATCCTAAAATGTTCCTATTGTTAAAATTTGAGGCAAAAATGATCTCATATGCCCTCTCAAAACATTTTGGAAAGTTTCATCAGTATTTATTAATAAAAAATTATCAAGTTATTAACAAACCTATAGTTTAGAGGAATTTAGTGTGTCACATGGACTTTGGTCTAAACCAAAGTTAGATTCCCAGTATTCGTGGGACTCCTCTAAGCCCAACAAAACCCTACTGCTCTAGACTCTAGCTCATCACTGGATCCCTACCTATATATATGAACTCCCTCACCGATGACCAAGGATCATCCACAATCTGGGAAAACCCTCGTCGTCTTTTCCTGAGCGGACTCTCCTCACCACAGTTGTGGTCAACAGTTTTGCTACTCATCCTGTTCATCGATAGTGATACGGGAAGAGACTATGACTCTAGGTTTTGCGACCCTAGACCCTTGATGAATGAATATGGGCAACCCTTGCCATGGAGACCAGTTCACCGTGATTGGAGGTCTCAAAGCATAGTTGGCCTGATCGTCAGTCTAGCTCAGTCAGAGAAGGTTCAAGGTGGCGACGCCCTATTTCTGGCATGAAAAGGGGAGCCGAGTTTGTCTTCTGTGTGCAGGTACAGGGCTAGGCACGATGACGGAGCCAGGCCGGTTCGGTTGGCTGGAAGGTCAGGCATCACGACGACTTGATCGCGAAGTAAGAGCTAGAGGAGGCTCGTCCTGGAGTGTCGCTGAGAACCCTCAGCCTGATACTCTATTTTACATAGGAAACAGAGGGGGCGAGCTCTCTTTGCGACCTAGGGATGAAGGCGGACCGAGGCATGCGTTAAGTAGATCTTGATCCTGCCCCGCCCCATTGGATGCCTTTCAAGGTAACACATGCTTCAATTTAATTAAATAATGTTCCAAACTTGTATAAATCCTAGAAATTAGTCTACATATCAGAAAAATGCAAACCATATATGTATTTGGATCAGTTTTTCAAGACTTAGCCAATGGTCAAGGACCTAGGACCTATTTTGATTTGGTTCTCATGAATATCCATACCTATGATAATTAGGGTTTGGAGATCCTAATCTAGGGTTCGGGCTTTGTAATATAGGTAAATTGAAGGTCGGAAGATGAAGGAGATCTTAGGGGCTTGTTCCTACTGACCTAGGTAAGTGGTTCATGCCCATGAGTATTTATATTTATCAAACTCATCCTATTTTCATAATCCATGCTTTATGTGATCTAGTGTTCTAATATTAAGATATGCAAGTGAGATTTTTAGACATTCATTGTTATGCCCTTACATGTGCCTGATATCTCGAGAAGAGATATGTAATTAAGATTTATAAGAATGATAGAGACTCATGAACTAGGTTCATTAGAAAATTAAATGATCATGTTTCTATAAGAATTGTTAGTAATAATTCATATTGATGAATAAGACTACAAGATAAGATATGCGACCAAGATAGTCATACATGATAATGTGGGATAAGAATGTATTAAGATTTCAAGTAGAAATGTAATATTAGGATTTCTTAGATAGATTAAGATCTAAGAACTAAGTGTTGACTAGATTTCTTAGAATGGTTAAAGATCTAAGAATCAAGTATGTGATAAGATTATTTAAGTTTGCAATATAAGATTTTATAAGATTCTTATTTTAATATTTAACAATTAAGTTCACATGAATGCATTAACATTTCTATTAATATTTGGTTTTATGAGACTTTCAAGAGTTTGAGTTATCTTTCCAGGAATCATATTTTAGATATTTTATACTTAAGTTTCCCTCAAATACTTTACTTTTGTCACTTTTGTATAGTTGATATTTATATATTTAGTCCAGACCCTTTCTACTAAGCCTCTCGACCAGTTATCACATAGTTGGATAAATGAAGTAATTCTATCAAGTCAGAGTTTCAGAATAGAGTTTATGCAGCTAATAAGAATATCATATTTAGATTCAGACTTAGACAACTCATTGTGTGAGTTGAATAAAGATACATGATAAGGGTTGTAGACCTAATATCAATTATGTAGTAATTTGTTAGACATATTCACAGTCAGTAATAGATTCAGTTCAGAATTTAAGAGCAGAGATTTAGATTCATATTCATATTATTAATACTCGACAATCAATCTCAGATAAGTTCAGTTATCATTTTTAATATAAGATAAGTTCAAATTCAGTATTCATCAAAGATATCAGTTTCAGCTTTAGTTCATATTAAGAATGAAGTATGTTTAGAGTTAAGATAAATAAGTCAAAGCCTTCACATAATACATTATATGATAAGTCCTCACTCAGTTAGTCCCGGGACGATTCAGAGGCATGTGTTGCAAACTTAGAGGCATTTTTTGCCAATTCAGAGGAGTGTTTACTCCAATTCAGAGGTGTTGTGGAACCAATTCAAGGCATAGATACGCCAATTCAGGAGGACTTATTATATAATGGTGGCCAAAATCAGATAAAAATCATAAATAAAAGATGTCTTAGCTCAGAGAATGTATATAATCTCATTTATAAGTATAATGAAAGAGATTAAGAGAAGAGAGACATGACTCAGGCCCATGCACCAGCGTGTTGGCCAATTCAGAGACATAGCCCAGGCCCAGAGTGCAGGTTATGTGACCCAGACACCTTAGTGCTAGTCATGAGACCCATGTACCAGACTACAGGTCTCCAGAGAAAGATAAAGTAAAAATATTAAGAGATAAGCTAAAGAAAAAAGATATATTTATGTTTTAGATCTTATACAAAATTTAATGTTAGTTTCATGTTTATAATATTCAAATATATTTGTAGAATTTTTTCTGTTCAGTAATTTGTATATTAGAGTACTCATGCCACTTACTCTAACAATCATTTTTCCAATGTATGGCTGGGGACGAGATGTCCGCAGGTGAGAAGCAGGAGCGAAATGGATCCCAAAGACTTAAGCACAAGGATAAGATTGGGTGGGGTGCCAACTATAAGATGATCCTAAGGTTTATAGACTCAACAATATATTTTAATGTTTAGTACTTTAGAGTAGAGACTATGTCTTGAGATGTTGAGTTAGTTTTCCATGTGATAGCATTTATGTTCCTTTTGTAAGAACAATTATGAGAATGTTTCTTATTTTCAATTTGTGTGATTGATTATATTGTTGTTTTGAGTGCCAGTTTTATGTAATGCCCCTTGAGTGCATGAGTTATCGATAACTTAGTGTAGCTTCTTCTATGTGCATGTATGTGCTTAGGGAGGGTGTTACAATATGGTATTAGATCAACATTATAGTTGGCAACCAGATGAATTCTCATATTTCTTACTTAAGATCACCTTATAAGAAGCTAAGTAGGGTAGAGTACATATTCAAAAAGATAAGTAGTAGCCCTAGGTATAGAAGGAGTAAGTGATGGACATTAGGAGCTGAAGTAGATGTCTAGATAGGAGACAAAAGTTTGAATAAGGATTAGGGTTATGTGCCTAGATGTTTTACACTTTTTATGTTAACACTATAGCTGTATATAGCATTCTCTCTCTTTTTCTCGCAAGTTTGTGGTATGGGACACATGCTTATGGGGTTTTGCAGAGAGAATGTTATGTGCATAATCATGCTTGTCTTGTCCTTTCAAGTGCATGTGGTATGGGACATGTACACGAGGAAGTGCTAAGATAAGTGTGATAAGACATGTCAGCTATGAATATATGACCGGCCGACATGAATCCAAAGGTGAAAAAGAAAACAAGTGTTGGCATTAAAAGTTTGAGACATGTAGTCATCTAATCCTAATCATAAACATAGTAAGACTGAGCATGTAAATGAAGGGTAGATATTTTGGCATAGATAAGTGAGTTAGTTTTAAGGGAACCGGAACCCTAATCCAGCCATAGCGAAGAGGAAATATAAAGTCCTTACCATGATAGATGGTGAATGTATAGTTTAGATCTCAAAATTCATTAGTAGTACATGCACATGTATGCTTAATGATGATAACCATGAGAAATTTTCACCATACACATGTTTATGAGCCAGTTAGAAAATATTAGAGATAATTGTATGTATAATATGCAAAGCCATAAGGTGGGTAGACTAGAAGAATTTTGAGGATGAAATTCATTTAAAGTGGGTAGAATTGTAACATCCCAATTTTGGATTTAAATAAATTTTGGGGTTTTCATAAAATTTCTCACTAGTTGAAATCAAATTTGAGCCTCAATGTAAATAACCTAAGTAAATAGAATATCTTTTCTCTTTAATAATATAAAGATGAGTGGCATAGTTTCATTCTTCATGATGATAGTTAATTCAATGGTAATTATATATAATGAACTTTCTCTCTCCTTAATGCATTAGATCACCAACAAGTATATGAACCGTGATTGGGATGATTTCATCCAATAGACTCAAATGAACTAAGATAAATACTAATTGACCCTTAAAGGGAAAGTCATTTTGGTTGGGAGCAACCATAATGCATCAAATTTACATAAGTGATGTAAATTACATTATGATAATAACTTAAGTTTTAGTCATCAAAACTAGAAAGTACCTACTTAGGGATATTCTAGATTCTAAAATGTTCCTATTGTTAAAATTTGAGGCTAAAATGATCTCATATGCCCTCTCAAAACATTTTGGAAAGTTTCATCATTAATTATTAATAAAAATTTATCAAGTTATTAACAAACCTATAGTTTAGAGGAATTTAGTGTGTCACATGGACTTTGTTCTAAACCAAAGTTAGATTCCCAGTATTCGTGGGACTCCTATGAGCCCAAAAAAACCCTACTTCTCTAGACTCTAACTCATCCCTGGATCCCTACCTATATATATGAACTCCCTCACTGATGACCAAGGATCATCCACAATCTGGGAAAACCCTCGTCATATTTTCCTGAGCGGACTCTCCTCACCACAGTTGTGGTCAACAGTTTTGCTACTCATCCTATTCATCGACAATGATACATGAAGAGACTATGACTCTAGGTTTTGTGACCCTAGACCCTTGATGAATTAATATGGGAAACGCTTTCTATGGAGACTGTGGCAGCACATCCCACTATCACACAGACAATGAGGTGTTACACGAAAATGTGCGGAAATCACCATAACCACAGATTACCAAAAACACGGTTAATTAAAACCGATTGCGGGAGGCAGGTAAAATGAGAAAACTATTACATGTAAGTCCTCATCCTGCAAGGAAATCAGGTTATATAAACATATACAAGCCTTGATACGTGTCCACAGCTTAGAGGAATAGCTGTCTAACCATCACATGAGTTCATCACCTGTTTATACATACATAAAAGCCCACATCCGGCCAGCAGCAGGATATACAAAACATCACCAACTATACATCGTGAAACAATGTCAAAACACCTCCAAGGACCTGAGAGTATAGGGATGACTCTAAGACTCTACTACAAAACATCCAAAATAGCAGCATATCCATCGCTTGCCTTCTACTGCTCGTCTTGCTGCTCGACCACAACTCCGCGACCACCACCACGTCTAGCTTGACCACCTAAAAAGGGTGTAAACCAACGGGGTGAGACACATAGTCCCAAAGAGAAACATAACTCCCCACCGAAACTACAAAACCTCAGAAAGATAAAAGCACATAACTAATAAGAGATATCACAAGAGCAGTTTATATAATCAAGCTATTCTTACCAGGTTGTACAGAAGGCACATATATAGGTATTTCCTTATGGAACATGATTAACAAAATGAGACTTATAAGGTCTTATCACATATGAGGAACATATAAGTAACTACAGATATAACAGGATTATCTACACAAGCAAGGCCTCAACCAATGTTTCGTGTTTATCTTAAGCAGTAAATACTAAATGGCTGGATTACGTATTATTATACCCTGAGGAAGTGAGCCATACCGCTCAGATCCAACCGACGACTGCGAAACCCGGAGCCGGTGCCATACAAGGTAAATGGAAGAGCCGGACTCCATGACCTCCCACCTCGTGGTCAGTGCATGAGAACCAAAGCAGGACCACAGTCTCATGCTTAAGTGACCTCAGCCACATGGTCAGCTCCATAGGCTACCCTTACTCTAGCCTGCCTCAGTACAGGTCACGACGCTAGTATATCTGAGCCACGGGCCTATTCACCGTGCTCTGAGCCATGAACGCATTCATGCTCTATCACTTTTGAGCCATGGGCCTGCTCACCATGTTTTATACATATATATATCCGAGTCTGCAACCGCAACTGCACTCGTTTCCCTCTCTATTTTAGGCTAGGAGAAACCTCACATATTCAATAATATGCGCTCCAGGTTAACCCGCAGGAGAACCCGTTTCACCATCACCAGCACCTGACGATGATGGATCTATGGCCAGGGAAACTACATGATATATTTCACTGTAATTAATTAGTATCTTTTATATGGATTGAAAGATTCAACCAAGTTATATAACATGCAAACTAATAAGAGTAAACAACATGAAACTCAGTATTATTCTTTTATGGAAATCAACATCATCCTGATTCATCACAAGGATCTAACATTACATGTTATCACTTGGCCTATTTCCAATCATCTAGATCCATCTCAAGGATCATCACATTGCCATGGGATCTCAATTCCTCATCATATACTACCACTACCTCTCAAGGCTTACATCATCATCATGAGATAGCAATCCCAAGTACTTTAGTCAAACACATCATACATGTTATCTCATCATCAAGAGTAACTACCAAAGCAATGTTACTCATCATATGTACCTCATAACCTTTTACTTGGCTATGCATCACCTGCATGGTTAGTGTACATAATAGTCATAGGTTTAATAGAATGACCATGCTATCAATATAGGGTGACATTAATGATTATATACTTTATCAATCATGCTTCAACTTATGATCATGAGCACAAGGCACATCATTAAGCAAACCATATTACATGCTTATTATTTCCCTTAGCATTGTATAGGGGATTCAAGGTGATTATGAGCATATGTCAAGTCATGATAAGTTACATGGACAAGTTTACCATAATGATTACCACCAAGCACATTAAGGATCACCATTGTAAGCCAAACGTGATACATACACAAGGTTTATCATAGATGTTTTGCTGAAGGAACAAGACCCTTACTATAAGTGATATTGGGCAACAGAGAAACTAACCCATCCGTGCACTTCAGGTATAACGTGCAACCTGTGCCGTGTAGTTCTGTGTCGTGCAAAACAGCATCAGGTGACAAGGGTGTTAGGTGCAATGCAGTGTCGGGCACTTAGGTAACGTGTAACGCCCAACAGGCATTGTGCTGTCGGCCGACACACACAGGACTAGTGTGACGCCCGTCACCACAACACCAACTGGATAACAAGCTACAACCCTCAACACACACGATGTCAAACCATTATAGGGGTTAAGGTATCACGCAGGTTACCCTTCATGGGGAGATGCATGATACACACACAAGACAGAGACCCCTGGTGACGCCCGTCACAAGGCCAGGGACCAGGGTATCGTCCATCACCAACATAACATGTCATCTAAGGTCATGCCAAGAGAAAAGGTATCGGGAAACAACACCACCAACACCATATCAGAAAAGATGCACCCCGACAGATTCACCACTAACCTCAAGCTCAAGGGCACCCAAAACCCTAAAGGATCAAGAGGATGGCTCACATCTCAACTTAAACGAGAGAGGGGTCTTGCACATCTCATATCACCAATCGGGCAACACAAAGAACAACCCTAAACAATGTCCGCAACTACCACCAAGCTCACCCTTCAAGTCCATGGTGAGAGGAGGGTGTTGCTCAAGCTACTAGAACACAAGCTCACCTCTCAACTTAAATGAGAGAGGAGTGTTTCTCATGACACTAGAACCCAAGCTTACTCCTCAAGACCTAGGAGAGAAAGGAGTATTGCTCACCAAGAAACCCTAGATCATAGGTTTGACCAACAAGGAGAAACTAAACAAGAAACTAAGCTAGCATCATATAAGAGTATAGAAAGAAGGTAGTGTAGTTAGGGTTAGGAGTTATGTAATCTGCCTTAAGAAAGCTCCAAGATCCTAGCTCCAAGAACCACCAAGGAAGAAGGAGACTCCAAGGAAGGATCCACCACCAAGCTTGCAAGAGAAGGGAGTGTGTCGTGCATCAAGGAGAGGAAGACTAAGGAACTAAAGGGATCCTTAGCAAGGAAAGGGAAACACATATATAGAAGGGGATGGAGGAGAAAACAAGGTAGAGAAAAGCAAGGTGTCGCCCACCTAGGGACAGTTGTCCATGGGCAAAAGCCACCACTCTAAAATGCCCAAAACACATGTCCAAGGCCATTGCCAGATGCAAGCACCAAGCACCAAGTGTCCACTAGTGGCGACACAAACGAGGTCAAAGGTGGTCAAAGGTCTATGGGCGACACACTTGGATGACACACCTTCATCATGGGTGACACAAGAACCTCTTTCCCGACACAAGGTTCCACCAAGCAAGGGCAAGACACCACAAGGCCCAACAAGCTCAACCAAGCCCAAAGGAACTCAAGCAACGGGCCCAAACCTTCCTCTCAACACTAGAGGAAGCAAGGAGAGGGAGGAACACCACACAAGGTGACAAACTTGCCCACAAACCTTAGATTTGGGTTAAATGCAAGTAGCACCTCCAACTCTCAACAAAGCACCAACAAACCCTAATCACCACTAAAGGTGATTAACAAGTATCAAAGCACCTGGGTAAGCAAAGCAAATAGGGTAAACCCTAAACGGAGGTCAGGGTCCTTACAAGCTAACCCCCTACAAAGGGATTTCATCCCTAAAATCCGAAGAGAAAAGTGAGGGATACTTCCTCATCATCTCTTCCTCAAGCTCCCATGTGGCTTCCTCAATGCCACGATGATGCCAAAGAACCTTCACAAGAACCAGATCTTTCCTCTTCAGCTTCTTAACCCTTCTGTCAAGGATCATCACAGGACCTTCCTCGTAGGTCACATCTTCATCAAGCTAAACCTCATCTGGTGTATCACTATTCCTGAATCTGGGTGACTTTTCTTCAGCATACTGACATGGAAAACTGGATGTAACCTGTGCAACTCTGGAGGCAACTCTAACTCATAAGCTACCTTGCCAACACGTGCTATGACTGGGTAAGGCCCCATATATCTAGGTGCTAGCTTACCCTTCCGACCAAACCTTAGCACACATTTCCATGGCGAGACTTTAAGATATACTTTGTCTCCTACCTGGAACTCCAAAGGTCGTCAACGATTGTCTACGTAAGACTTCTGCCTGTCCTGTGCCGCTTTCAACTATTGCTGTATCACTTTGATCTTTTCCGTTGTCTGCTGTACTAACTCAGGACCCAAAAGCTGATATTCATCGGACTCGTACCAACATAAAGGAGATCTGCACTTCCTGCCATACAAGGCTTCATAAGGAGCCATGTCAATGCTCCGCTGATAACTGTTGTTGTAAGCAAACTCTATCAAACTGAGATGTACATCCCAACAGCCTAAGAACTACAAAACACAAGATCGAAGGAGATCCTCCAAAGTCTGAATAGTCCTTTCAGACTGTCCATCTGTCTGTGGGTGAAAGGTGGTACTGAACCTCAACTGCGTTCCCAAAGCTTTGTGCAACTGTTCCCAGAAATGACTCGTAAATTGAGGACCTCTGTCAGAAACTATCATCGTTGGCACACCATGAAACCACACTATCTCATCCACATAAACTCGAGCGAGTTCTCAGATGTATACGTTGTTTTCACAGGTATGAAATGGGCAGACTGTTGGTATGTATGCCCTGAGAGCCAATCATGGGATGATTGGTGGGATACATTAAGATTGATTTGATAAACATAAAAGGCGAGCTTCCAATTCTTTCTGGTTCAGTCATATGAGATAGTGATAGAACAGATTGAATGTCTAGAGAATGACAGTACTCAATGACGTATGCCTTCAGGTTCATGACCTGAACGATGAGATCATACGGATGCTAAGAGTTTGTACATTCTTGTTATGTCCCTAGTCGGATGTCATTGTGGAAGGTAGATAGACAGCAATGACACACAAGACTAGATTGTGGTGTTGGTTGATGACAAAATCTCATTAGTCATGATATAGAGATATCAAACCAAACACATAGGTACTTGTTAGAGAACAAGGTACCGGACAGACCCACCATGAGTTTGACACATGGAACCATGAGATGGTAGTCACAGTCAGTACTCACAGTGATGGTGGTGAGTGTGATTCTTAGACCTGAAATCACTGCACTCAACACATGTCGTTGGGCACACTTTGACATCATCAAACGCAATCCTGAAATATGGGTTGTTATAAAGGTGATGATTGGGTGGCTTTGACACATGGGGCTTTTGAGGGGTGAGTGATATATATGGGATTTGTCCCTCCTGAGGGAGTTTGATATCCATGGCCACTTGATGAGTAGGATTGAGAAAGGCGTGCACGCATGTGTGAATCAGTATATGATACTGATGTCATACATATCTCTTCCTGTCTACTCTGAGATCAAGGAAGTGAATGAACGTTGACAGGATGACTGTTCCATGCCTCGAGTTCATTCGGGATATCAGTGACAAAGGAATTATACATTCGTTGTAACACCATTCACAGATTGTAGGATGAAAGTTGTTCTCCAACTTTCTACTTTCACTTGGGTAGCACTGATGTGTGACTAGGCACCGCTCTTTGCTTGTGAAGTCATAAGTGTTATGGACTTTCACTGCCAACGTGAAATGGACCTGCAGGGTCACACACATAGGACGTAACCTGGAAGAGGAGTTTTGTCCACAAAGCAATGTTTAGATTGATTACCAAAGGAGTTTAGTAGTTCAATTAAACACTCAATCAGTCAATAGCTCAATATCGTATGGTTCAAGGTGTTGGACGCATTAATTGGAGTATCAGATTGATTGAAATCACAATTGACTGATTTTGCCCAACCTGTGCTCCCAACCGATCGGTTCATGTGATGAACCGGTCGGCTGAGGTTGTTGAACCGGTCGACTGGAGTGTCCAGGCCGATCGGCTCATGCCCAAGTTGAAATGACCGGTTCAAGGGTTGAACCGATCGGCTCAACTGGTGCAACTGACCAGTTGGGAAAAGTCATGTCGGCAAGAATTTTCCTTTGGTTTCAAATTGCCCAATTCGATTGGGAATAATATTGGTGTTTGATACCAATTGGGAAAGAAACAAGGAAAGTCCTTTGGAGCCGGATTAGGACCATGAACCGATCGGTTCAGGGCACCAACTGATCGGTTGGAGTGCCCCAAACGATCGGCTCAGGTCCAACCGATCGGCTCAATGGCCGAACTGATCGGTTCAGTTGTGAACCGATCATTTCAAGTTGCGAACCGGTTGCTTTTTGTGGAAAATTCTTGAACCCTTCTACTCCTGCTTTAGTCCCGCATTTCCCAAGATGGAGAACCCTGACCCATGACTCTCCTATATATATAGGGGTATTGGGGGCTTCTCAAGGTACAGCTCAGTGCAACCAGTTGCTCTACAAGTTGTCGTTCTCTCTGGTTTTGGTAACCGTGAGAGAGCCCGAGCAAGTGCTTCCCGCAAAAGGGAGGTGCAGCAAGGGAAGGACAACTGCAGTTGCAACAGGAGGCAGGAGAGCGTGTTGGTGACTAGTACGTCAACAGGAGGGTGCGACTCCTTCCACTTCCTTGTGGGACAAGGAGAGTGGAGTTCCAGGTGGTCCGTGTGGACTACTACAGAGGCAGGAGGACACTGCCGCTTAGGAGGACAACTGTCATCCGACAGTCCGGTTCGAGTAGGAGTTGTCAGTCCCGGTGCGACCAGGAGCTGCACAGACACCGTCGAAGTCCGGAGTTGATGACCGCACATTGCGCGAGGTATTGTCGCCGAGCAAGCCTCGGGACAAGGTATGATTCCACAAACCATCCTTTCCTATTATATAGACGTTGACGCGTTTCCTCAGTATGGGTTTGGGGAGAAAATTTTTGTTTCCGCTGCCTTCTCTGTCTCCCCTAAAAACCCAACAGTGGTATCAGAGCGAGGTTAACTGCTCTATATTTTAGGAATATCGATATGATCGATTTTGGTTTGTCGCCTTTATTTATTGCATACGATGCGAATAATATCGGCTTTATGCATGTCCAATCCTAAATCCACAAATCCCTAATTACATATATGATATGTATTATTAATGCACTCGATACGCGTTGCCCTTAAACGAGTTTTGTGGTGGATGTGTGTAGCGTGATTATGGCCTATAAACCCCTATCTGTGTGTGGTTGTTTGTGGTTGCTTGCATCTCGGTCTGCGCACCGATCTTCCCTCTCTTATTCCTGATGTAACTCGAAATAATTCGAGATTCTTTCCTACCTTTGCTCCCCCCGAATGTAACTCGGGGTTTCCTTTTTAAAGCAATGTAATAAATAGAATAGGATTTTATTTCCAGTTATGTCAAAGACCGGCAGACATCAAGACGACTTCTCAGACGGTCGGTTCAAGGAGTGAACCGATCGGTTGACCTTCCAGACGGTCGGTTCAAGGAGTGAACCGATCGGTTGATGACCGGTTCGAGGAGCGAGACGAGCGGGTGGCGAACATGATGAGATGCTCGATGACCAGGCGAACCGATCGGTTGGAGGAGCCAACCGATCGGCTGGTGGCACCCAGACGACCGGCTGGAGAGTACAGATCATTCATGTGATGAGTTGATCAACTCGAAAGGCAAGGCACAGAGTTCATCTTGTATAGGTTGCATGTGATGTAGACCTAGATGACCGTGATTCCTCTTGGCTCGATGAATCACATTAGGATGGCCATAATCATCGCTTTTTATCGTTTTGTGCATGTTTTCTATGGGATATAGCATGTATATGATACGTACTATGTATTGTGGTGATTGGATATGTATATGTATATAAAACCAAATCCCTCATTAAAATATTAAGTCATATATGCCTTCCATTAGCGGCACACATGAAAAGCTCGATCGACCAAGCGTAGGTTACGCCAAAGCGTGGTGCGCCGTCTATCTTGTGGAAGTGTGAAGGGTAGACATGTAGGTTCTGCCAAAGCAGGGTGCATGTTCTACCGTGTCGGCTTTTAGGTTAGACTTAACTGGTGATTCTTAGAGCGTCTAAGCCCAAAGGCAAGGAATGTTCATGGCAAGGTGTTGTGCATGTTCATTCAACAAGAGTTGCATATGATGCAATTGGCAAGAGTTGCCTACCTGAGAGATCTAAGTTGTGGGCGATCAACCAAAGCTGACTCATGACTTAGAGGATTTCAGGATCTTGCCCACTAGAAGGTTGTACGCTGCAATCTTCCGAATTGATGGTGAGGGCTATCAATTTGAAGTAAATAGTGGGAGCGATAATTAATTAAAGGCCTAATTATATCGTCAAATTTTCAAATCAATCAAATAAGTCAAAAATGAGTTTTGGACTAAAATTGCATATTTTCCTTTTGTAGTTCAAATGGCAACAAACAACAACAACTTTTCTTTGCGATCGGTCCTTGACAAGGACAAGCTAAATGGGACAAACTTCCACGACTGGTATCGGACATTGAGAATTGTTCTCACTCAAGAGCGTAAGCTCTATGTCCTGGATACTCCAATTCCAGAGGAACCCGCTCCTAATGCACCAAGGACAGAAAGGGATGCTTACAAGAAGCATTTTGATGATGCCATTGATGCAAAGTGCTTGATGCTATGTTCAATGAACCATGAGTTGCAGAGGCAACATGAGAACATGGGTGTCATAGAGATGATTCTGCATCTCAGGAACATGTATGAAGATCAGGCAAGGCAAGAGAGATACAATGTTTCTAGGGCGCTGTTCAAGTGCGTCATGACAGAAGGAGATCCAGTTGGTCCTCACACACTCAAGATGATTGGGTATGTGGAGAACCTGCAGAGACTGGGATTTCCACTGAGCCAAGAGTTGGCTACTGACGTGATACTGCAATCATTGCCAGAATCTTACAGTCAGTTTGTGATGAACTACAACATGAACAACTTTGATAGGCCACTGTCAGAGTTGTTGGGCATGTTGAGGACAACCGAGTTACAGATGAAGAAGGACAAGCCTAAGTCTGTGATGGTGATCACGAGCAAGAAATGCAAGTCCAAGCGCAAGGGCAAGGGCAAAGCTAAGAAAGGTTCTGAAGCTAGCCAGGAGTCCAAGCTATCTTCAGCTCTCAAGGCCAAGGGAGGCGTGACCAAGAAAGGAAATTGCCACCATTGTCAAAAGCCAGGACATTGGAAAAGGAATTGTCCTCTCTACCTGGAAGAACAAGAGAAGAAGGAGGCGACTGAAACCTCTACTTAAAGGTGTCATGAAAGTAAAGCTGTAACACTTTTGAGATATATGATATCCAAATGTAAAGTGTAAAGCATTCTTACTTGGGGCAAGTGTTGCCTTTATAGATAGGAATACTTTAGTTTATTTTCAGCCAATAAGGCATGTAATACAGTTATGAACTGCTATTTCATACTTGCCAATAGATAGAAACACTTTATTTTTTGCATATTGTATGACAATGATAGCAATTAATAAAGAGATGTTTCAATTTATAAAGATGTGATCTTTGTGGCAATGCCTTATTTATCTTGTGATATTTGATATGCATAAGATAAGACGATACCTAAAAGTTATAGATAACTCAAACAATTTAATTAGCATTAATCATGAGAAATTCATTTCTAGTTTCCATGTGATGGATAAAACTAGACTCTTTTGGTTAGAGAACCAGTAAGGGACATGAATATCTTGGACATGATTAATCAATCTTCACTAAAGTAGTGGAAGAGTGATTATCCTATTAGGTATAATACATGTGATGTATTTACATACCTATTGGAATAAATGCTAATACTTCAAATGGTGTTTAGAGAAATACCAATATGAATGTCTTGAAATGTTCAAGATTATCATAAATGAAGTACAAATTTGGTAAAGTATTAATTCTTGATGAGATCAATGAATGAAATACTTGGACCAAATGTTTGAGAACCTTATGAGTGATTATGATAGTGTATCATAGTGAACTCATGATTAAGGCATGGTGATGTCTGAATCAAGAAGGAATCATACTCTAAGGAGTTAGAGAATGATTATCAAATAACTGAATTCTTCTTAATAAAAGAATACCCCACACTAATAAAAGAAATTAAGAATCACAAGGGTTGTGAGTTCTTATATCTTTAACAGATACACCTCAATTATCTATGTGATGAGTTGTTCATGTGATGAGTCAACTATCAAGATGAATATGAGGAACTGAATCTTGAGTTATAGTTTAAAACCATTACATCCTAAATGACTTCCATGTGAACCATAAGGTATGACCTTGATGGTAGCACTCATTGGATCATATCCATAAGTGCAGATGAGTCTTAAGTGTTAAGACACATGGATAACATTTTGAGAAGGATGATGCTTGTTGATTGCAACTTAATGACTAAGACATTTGGCATATGGATACTAAAACCGCATTCCTACGAGGAATAAAACCAGGATGTGTACATGACACAGCCTATAAGGTTTATGAATCCACTAATGCAAATGAAGTCTATAAGTTACAATGGACTAATCAATGTGATTGATTGAGTACAAGCAACTCAAAATTGGATCTTTATTTTGATAATATAGTCAAAGGGTTTGACTGATATGTCAAAGATAAAGAAGTGATCTGTGATTTAGTGGGAGCGTATTCACATTCCACATATTGATGTGAAATGGAATTGTTCTAGAATGGAAATCCAAAAGTGGAAATTATCTTTAAGGAAGATAGAGATGTTTCCTATGTGATAGGAATAGAGATCTATAGAGATAGTTCTCGAAAATCTCTTGACCTGAAAGAGAAAGCATACATTGGCAATCTGTACTGAAGTGTTCAGTATGCACAGATTCAGTGGGAGAAAACTTGTCCATGTTACATGGATATTAGTATCCCAAGGCCAAGTGTCCAATTCTTATGAAGAATGGGAACACTAAGAATAGATATGAATCTATCATGTATGTAATCATACCATTATCTTGCATGTATGACATGGCAAGAATAAAATGCATTCATCATCTTGTATGTAGGACATGGCAATATGATGTGCTCATCCTGATAACTCGTATGTGTGACATGACGAGTGGATGACTGTCTGCTTCCAGTAAGTGTTACTGGAATACCATGAGAACTTGATAAGTGCTTGTGAAGCACTAGTTCTATGGAGAAGAGTTCGATGTAAAGAGTTACATTGATGCAAACTTCCGAAAGGACAGAAAATTAATCGCAATATATAAAAGTGAATGTTTGTTGATAATTGGAAGTGTTCCAATAAAGCCATTTAAAAGGGAAAAGCCGAGTATCTATGTGTTAGTGAACAGCAGTGGATACTATATGGATCTGAAAGTTCATGAGATGAACTTATATTCCACTCATTGATGACAAGTCTGGAATCCTTGATCATGCAATGTGGCTAAAGGTTAGCAAATGGAATACAAGATCGCATATTACGGCAACTCCATCTCATACGTGTGTCGTACAACGAAGAGATGAGAGACATGCATTTTATACAGTCTTTGGCAAGGTGTTTCCATTACTCACTATGTTGGCACTACAGCACAGTAACATGTGGGACATGTTTGAAAATCACTATGAATATGATTCATGGGTGATTGGCTCGCAGTGCAAGTGGGAGTCTGTTGGTATGTATGCCCTGAGAGCCAATCATGGGATGATTGGTGGGATACATTAAGATTGATTTGATAAACATAAAAGGAGAGCTTCCAATTCTTTCTGGTTCAGTCATATGAGATAGTGATAGAACAGATTGAATGTCTAGAGAATGACAGTACTCAATGACGTATGCCTTCAGGTTCATGACCTGAATGATGAGATCATACAGATTCTAAGATTTTGTACATTCTTGTTATGTCCCTAGTCAGATGTCATTGTGGAAGGTAGATAGACAGCAATGACACACAAGACTAGATTGTGGTGTTGGTTGATGACAGAATCTCATTAGTCATGATATAGAGATATCAAACCAAACACATAGGTACTTGTTAGAGAACAAGGTACCGGACAGACCCACCGTGAGTTTGACACATGGAACCATGAGATGGTAGTCACAGTCAGTACTCACAGTGATGGTGGTGAGTGTGATTCTTAGACCTGAAATCACTGCACTCAACACATGTCGTTGGGCACACTTTGACATCATCAAACGCAGTCCTGAAATATGGGTTGTTATAAAGGTGATGATTGGGTGGCTTTGACACATGGGGCTTTTGAGGGGTGAGTGATAGATATGGGATTTGTCCCTCCTGAGGGAGTTTGATATCCATGGCCACTTGATGAGTAGGATTGAGAAAGGTGTGCACACATGTGTGAATCAGTATATGATATTGATGTCGTACATATCTCTTCCAGTCTACTCTGAGATCAAGGAAGTGAATGAACGTTGACAGGATGACTGTTCCATGCCTCGAGTTCATTCGGGATATCAGTGACAAAGGAATTATACATTCGATGTAACACCATTCACGGATTGTAGGATGAAAGTTGTTCTCTAACTTTCTACTTTCACTTGGGTAGCACTGATGTGTGACTAGGCACCGCTCTTTGCTTGTGAAGTCATAAGTGTTATGGACTTTCACTGCCAACGTGAAATGGACCTGCAGGGTCACACACACAGGACGTAACCTGGAAGAGGAGTTTTGTCCACAAAGCAATGTTTAGATTGATTACTAAAGGAGTTTAGTAGTTCAATTAAACACTCAATCAATCGATAGCTCAATATCGTATGGTTCAAGGTGTTGGACGCATTAATTGGAGTATCGGATTGATTGAAATCACAATTGACTGATTTTGCCCAACCTGTGCTCCCAACCGATCGGTTCATGTGATGAACCGGTCGGCTGAGGTTGCTGAACCGGTCGACTGGAGTGTCCAGGCCGATCGGCTCATGCCCAGGTTGAAATGACCGGTTCAAGGGTTGAACCGATCGGCTCAAATGGTGCAACCGACCAGTTGGGAAAAGTCATGTCGGCAAGAATTTTCCTTTGGTTTCAAATTGCCCAATTCGATTGGGAATAATATTGGTGTTCGATACCAATTGGGAAAGAAACAAGGAAAGTCCTTTTGAGCCGGATTAGGACCATGAACCGATCGGTTCAGGGCACCAACCGATCGGTTGGAGTGCCCCAAACGATCGGCTCAGGTCCAACCGATCGTCTCAATGGCCGAACCGATCGATTCAGTTGTGAACCGATCATTTCAAGTTACGAACCGGTTGCCTTTTGTGGAAAATTCTCGAACCCTTCTACTCCTGCTTTAGTCCCGCATTGCCCGGGATGGAGAACCCTGACCCATGACTCTCCTATATATAGGGGTATTGGGGGCTTCTCAAGGTACAGCTCAGTGCAACCAGTTGCTCTGCAAGTTGTCGTTCTCTCTGGTTTTGGTAACCGTGAGAGAGCCCGAGCAAGTGCTTCCCGCAAAAGGGAGGTGCAGCAAGGGAAGGACAACTGCAGTTGCAATAGGAGGCAGGAGAGCGTGTTGGCGACTAGTACATCAATAGGAGGGTGCGACTCCTTCCACTTCCTTGTGGGACATGGAGAGTGGAGTTCCAGGTGGTCCGTGTGGACTACTACAGAGGCGGGAGGACACTGCCGCTTAGGAGGACAACTGTCATCCGACAGTCCGGTTCGAGTAGGAGTTGTCAGTCCCGGTGCGACCAGGAGCTACACAGACACCGTCGAAGTCCGGAGTTGAAGACTGCACATTGCGCGAGGTATTGTCGCCGAGCAAGCCTCGGGACAAGGTATGATTCCAAAAACCATCCTTTCCTATTATATAGACGTTGACACGTTTCCTCGGTATGGGTTTGGGGAGAAAATTTTTGTTTCTGCTGCCTTCTCTGTCTCCCCTAAAAACCCAACACAGACTTCATCAATCTTTCCACTATAACCCAAATGGAATCATGATTCCTAGTTGTCCTGGGTAGACCAACTATGAAATCCATGGTTATATGATCCCATTTCCACTGTGGTATCGACAGGGGTTGCAACGTACCTGCCGGCTTCTGATGCTCAGCCTTGACTTGATGAAAAACCGCACACCTAGCCACAAACTCAGCTACATCTTTCTTCAAGCCGGCCCACCAATACAAGTCCTTCAGATTATGATACATCTTGGTGACTCCTAGATGCATGGCATACATCGATGTGTGTGCTTCCTCGAGCACTAACTTCCTCAGATCATCCACATCGTGAACCACCATCCTATCATGATAGCAAACTAGTCCATCCTCAGACTCATGGAACCCATCACGCTTTTCGCTGTCGAACTCTGATCTGATTAACTGTACTGTATCATTTGCTTGCTGTGCATCTTTGATCCGTTGTCTCTGCATAGGCTTGACTTGCATCTGTGCTAAAAGTCCAGCTAACAAGGAAACTTCCATCTGCACATTCATCTTCCGCAGGGAGACAAGCATATCCCGTCTATGACATGCTAGAGAACTCAACTATGCCTTTTTTGAAGAAAAAGAAGAAGACTTTCGACTAAGCACATCCGCTACCACATTCGCCTTACCAGTTAGATACTCGATGGTGCAGTCGTAGTCGTTGATCAAATCCATCCATCAACGCTGTCGCATGTTTAACTCATGCTCCGAAAAGATGTACTTCAGATTCTTATGATCCGTAAAGATCTGACACACTTCCCCGTAAAGATAGTGTCTCCAAATCTTTAACGCATGAACTACTGCAGCCAACTCCAAATCATGAGTCGGATAGTTCTCCTCGTGTTTCTTAAGCTGTCGCGAAGAAAAAGAAACCACATAATCTTCCTGCATCAGCACACAACCTAACCCTTTATTGGAAGCATCATAGAAGACAACATAGCCCTTTCCAAGCTCTGGAAGGATTAACACTGGAGCACCGGTCAACTTTTCCTTCAAACTCTGGAAAGCTTGCTGGCAACGATCATCCCAGACAAAAGGTACATCTTTCCTAGTCAACTTCGTCATTGGAAACGTGATCGCACTGAAGTCCTTGATAAACCTCCAGTAGTAACCTGCTAAACCCAGAAAACTGCAAACTTCTGTCGGCGTCTTTGGCTGTTCCCATTCTGCAACAGACTCCACCTTCTTCAGATCCACTTTGACTCCTTCAGCAGATATCACATGACCCAAGAAAGTCACTTCTTCCAACCAAAACTCACACTTACTGAACTTGGCGTATAACTGATGTTGGCGAAGAAGAGTCAATGCTAGTCGAAGATGTTGCTCATGCTCTTGCCTGTCCCGACTATAGATCAAGATGTCATCTATAAAGACCATGACAAACTAATCTAAGAACGGACGGAACACTCTGTTCATCAAGTCCATGAAAGCAGCAGGTGCATTGGTTAGCCCAAACGGCATAACCACAAACTCAAAGTGACCATACCTCGTCCGAAAAGCTGACCTTGGTATGTCATCCACCTTAATTCTCAACTGATGATATCCAGACCGTAGATCGATCTTTGAAAACACTGTAGCACCACGCAACTGATCGAACATATCATCTATCCTCAGTAACATGTGTTTGTTCTTGATCGTAACCTTGTTCAACTGCTGGTAATCTATACACAACCGCATCGATCCATCCTTCTTCTTCATGAACAACACTGGAGCACCCCAAGGAGATGTACTCGGTCGGATGAAACCTTTCTCCAACAACTCTTGCAACTGCTTTTTAAGCTGTACCATCTCTAATGGAGCCATCCTATACGGTGTCTGTGCAACTGGCTGTATTCCTAGAACCAGATTGATCTCAAAATCAATCTCTCGGGGCGGAGGAACACCAGGGAACTCATCAGGAAACACGTCGGCAAACTCTCGGACAACTGACACCTCTTAGAGACTAGGACCTTTCACCTTGGTATCTACAATGGTATCCACGACGTGAGATAAGAATGCCTCACATCCTTGTCGTAACATCATCTCAGCCACCATAGCTGATACCATACACGTCGGAAGAATCTTCCTATCTCCCTGGAAGATCCACTTCTCTCCTTCATGATCAAACACTGCCTGCTTGGAACCATAGTCCAAAACAACCTTATACTTCTCTAAAGCATCCATCCCAAGGATAACATCGAAACCATGCATATCAAGTGGTATAAGATCCACTTGGATGCTGTGTCCTGAGAAAGACAAGACACAAGATGGACACTCCTCTCAAAGCATCGAGGAACCATCAAGAGGGGTTTCTAACAACAAGCTATACTTCTTACAACTAATAGGTAAACGACAGTTCTCAAGAATACTATAGGCGATAAAAGAGTGTGTAGCACCCGGGTCAACCAGAACAAATATAAAGTAAGAAGAAGACATATCAGAATGAAATAACTCCATCTGACCTGTCACCACTCTCGGGTTGACTATCGCCTCCGATTGACTCATAGCATAGAATCGAGTCGTTTCTTGTTGTCCACGTCCTCTGCTTCCTTGAGAAGACGATCCTTCTTGAGACGCCTGACCACGTCCTCGCCCTCTGCTACCACTGGGCTGCTGTCTATCTGACCCTCGTTGATTCTGCCTCAGTTGCTGTGTCACTTCAACATCTCTATTCGGGCAGTTCGACTTGAAATGCCCCGTTTGACCGCAGATATAGCATGACCTGTCTTCAAACCGTGGCCTAGATGGCCCTGTTACTGCCACTAAAGCTGTACTATGTGCCTTAGACGGTGAAGAAACATAACCTCTTCCTTTACTTAGAGACCACTAAGACGGTACACTGGAACCTCTCATTACTGACGGTGCTGCAAACCTTGGCTTCTTGAAGCCACCAAACCTTTGCCCCTAGAACTGAGCATGCCTCTTCTTAGTCATAGATTCTCTTTTCTCCCTTACTGATCGTTCAATCCTCTGGACGGATTCCACAAACGTAGCAAACCGCTCTCGATTCTCCAACGCAGACACAGGTGTTGTCAGCTCAACACTCAGACCCTTCTCAAAGCATCTAATTCGCTCTTCATCTGTTGATGCCATGTGAGGACAAAACCTCAACAGATCCATAAACTTGGCCTCATACTCAGTGATGTTCATCATTCCTTGTCATAGGCTTTCAAACTGATTGATCTTCTCATCCAGATACGTCTTCGTAAAGTATCTACTGACGAACTCACACCAAAAAACTTCCCAATCGATCACCTCACCATGTCGCTTCTCCTCCTCGATGGTCCACCAGTGACCAGCACTACCTTTTAGAAGGTAGACAGCATGCTTTACTTTGTCCACTTCGGGGATGTCGAGGATCCAGAAAGCCTTCTCAAGACTTGTTAGCCATAGATCTGCATCCACTGGATCAGCCGTTCCAGCATAATCCGAAGCTCCGACTCGGCGAAGCCGCTCAAAGGTCTTCCCTAGACCTGATGTTTCACCATGGGGAGCCTGTGCTCTCGGCGGAGGCACTGGCAATCTTTCTACCATGAGATTTATCGTAGTCATTATCTGCCTCATAAGATGTTGATAGGCAGGATGTTCAAGAATGGCTGGGTCAGGTTGGGGAACCTCAGGCACCCGATCTTCATGTGCCTGTCCTATATCACTACTACAGAAATAGCATTCAATGTCGCTTTTCTGGGCGTCGGTTATTAAGGAAAACCGACGCCTAACATATAAGGCATCGGTTGTTTAATAAAACCGACGTCTATATTCGAAGACTAGCCAGACACGGGTACCGCTTTGTATTAAGCGTCGGTTGTTTATAAAAAACTGACACTTAAAGTCGCCCGCGAAATCCATTTTTCGATAAAAAAAATAGTGTCATTTTCAGCGTCGGTTATATACCTAGACAACCGACGCCTATTTGCGATGAAAATTTGCGCGGACAATGTCACTTTCAGCGTCAGTTATCCTTGTCTAACCGACGCTGAAGGTGGTTCCCGCCAAAAATTTCCATGAAAATATCGTCCAATTGGACGTTGGTTGTTTCAACCAACCGACGCTAAAGATGTTTAGGCGTCGGTTGTTTTAAACAACCGACGCTATTTGGGAACTCATAACCCCCCGCGATCGCTCGACTCTTCCCCTTTCTTCTGTTTCATTGCTACCCTATTGCGGCGATTTTCCCTGTTGCGGTGACTTTCCGGCGCTTCTCTGCTGCTGCTGCTCTCCGGCGCTTCTCTCCGGCGCCCCATCTCCGGCGTCCTTCTTCTCCGGCGCCCTTCTTCTCCGCCGCCCCTGCTGCTGCTGCTGTCCGCTCGTCGCCGCCGGTCGTTGCCCACCGCCCCTGCTCTCCTCTAGTTGTCGCCGCCAGTAGAAGCTAGCAGCTACGGTGCTGTCGTCGTCACCTCCTCCCCCGCCGGTAGAAGCAGCTTTACTCGTGCTGTCCTCGTGCAAGGTAACCCACAAACCTTCACCACCTTTTTTGTCCTCTGCCTTGCTTTTCTCTGCCGCCGCCGACCTAGAACTCACCCAGGCAGCGCCTAAGTAGGTGCCAGGGCACGCCTAGGGTCCCAAGCCCAGGTGCCCTGCCTAGATATACCAATTTTTTGGTAAACATGAAGGAGCCTATGGGCAGGTTAGGATAATAGAAATTTTGTAGGATAGGTGTGATGCAATTTGGGTTTCTTGGATAAGGAATTGTGGTGGAAATTGGTAAAATGGTAGAATGTGTTGCAACTAGAGGTTATGCTCCTACATTTTTCCAACAACAACATTCTACATAGGTGGTCCTCAGTAGAACATACATCAATTGGATATCCACCATGGATGATAGCCTTCCAACTGTGAGAAATTGTTAGTTTAGTTTATGAGTAATACATATTATTGTAAATACTAGGACCTTTTCTCAATGAACTCATAAGGTCAAAACTATAGCATAAAAAATAACTTACACATGGGAGGTTAGTTTTTGAAATTATCAAGAGATTTGGAGATATTAAAATACTACCTACTTCATAGATCATGCATCCATATATGACTCACCACAATCATCATGCTCCAATAAATGGAGAAGCAAGTATCTAGAGGAGGAATATATCACACAACTTCATACACATACTTTCCTAAAGATACTAAGACTTGTAGATTTTGGATGACAATATCACATTCCAACACCTTCCAATCATCCATGATATATTCCCACTCATGGATGCACGTCTAGGCTGCACGTCTAGTGGATTTTTTTTTAAAAGTTATTTACTGATTGTGTTTATTTAATAATGTACTGATACATATGTGATATACCAATCTGATAGTCCATGATAGAACAAAACATAATGATGTTGACTGCAACTTTGTGTGTCATGCTATTCTTAATTAAGTGTATATTTACTTCATAATTGAATGTTTAAGTAAGTTATAGATATCTTGATGATGAACTGTAATGCACACATGTGACATGTTTGGAATGTAAATGATGAACTGTAATGCACACATGTTTAACTTATTTTATTGTTGAGTATATTGAGAATCCTAATCACCCTTCTTGCTTAATGATGAACTGTAATGCACACATGTGAATGCTTGGAATTTAAATGATGAACTTTTCCCTAAATTTCCAATCATGCTTTTAAAGACATCAATAATCACCCTAATTTGAAGAACTAGGATTTTAGGTATAAGAATGACAACATATTATTTGTTGGCCTAGAAACCCATCCAAGATTTACTCATTAGGAGTAAATCTTGGATAGTCCCCGGTTTGGGACTGTTCTTGAACACCTAATCTCACTTAGGATGTAAGTGTATAATGTGTATTGAGTTTTCGAGAAAATTTTGGTAGCATTTCCCCGTTTGTTCTCTAAGTACATATGTACTTAGAGAACAGCGGGGAAATGCTGCCGAAATTTTCTTGAAAACCCAATACACATTATACACTTACTAGTGAGATTAGGTGTTCAAGGATGGGATAGGTGGTACACATTTATTATATATAAGAATGACATCACATGTGTTTGTTGGCCTAGAATGTGAACAATCATTGTTTTTATATTACTTGTACATTGATATAAATTAGAATGAACAATCACTAAATTATATACTGTTTGTATGGAGTCCGGCTTCATTGTAGATATCTATTATTGTGTTTGTTGGCCTAGAAACCCATCCAAGATTTACTCATTAGGAGTAAATCTTGGATAGTCCCCGGTTTGGGACTGTTCTTGAACACCTAATCTCACTTAGGATGTAAGTGTATAATGTGTATTGAGTTTTCGAGAAAATTTTGGTAGCATTTCCCCGTTTGTTCTCTAAGTACATATGTACTTAGAGAACAGCGGGGAAATGCTGCCGAAATTTTCTTGAAAACCCAATACACATTATACACTTACTAGTGAGATTAGGTGTTCAAGGATGGGATAGGTGGTACACATTTATTATATATAAGAATGACATCACATGTGTTTGTTGGCATTTCCCCGTTTGTTCTCTAAGTACATATGTACTTAGAGAACAACGGGGAAATGCTGCCTAATCTTTTCCTAATATATACTTGTTTCCTAATATATACTTGTTTTCTCTGATCATAGAATGGATAGATCATGGATGTCCATTCGTAATCGTTGCACCCCAGAGTTTATATCTGGTCTTGATTAGTTTATTAGATTTGCCGAGGAACATAGGAAAAAACCTACAGATAGGTTCTACTGTCCATGTAGGCATTGCGGTAACAACTTGAAAGTCAACACTGGTGAGGAAATCAAAAGTCATGTCATGTGCAACGGGATTGTACAAGGCTATACAGAATGGCACTGGCATGGAGAGATTTCAAAATCGAAACCAGTAGATGTCGATAGCAGTGCTTGGGTGGAAGAAGAAATTGCCTCCGATGACGTAAATGTGAACGAACCAGTTCCAGCAGACATCGTTGATGCGATGCTGGATAGTTGTAGGGTAGAGCACACCGATCCACCTCCTATCTTTACAAACATTGTGCATGATGCTGAGATACCGTTATACACAGGCTCTGCTAAGTTTACGAAGCTTAGCGCTGTGTTGAGATTGTATAAGTTGAAAGCTAACAATAGATGGAGCGACAAAAGCTTCACTTCATTGTTGACTTTGTTGAAAGAAATGCTTCCTGAAGGAAACGAGCTTCCAATCTCAACATACCAGGTAAAGAAAATGTTGTGCCCAATGGGAATGGAGGCCAAGAAGATACACGCATGCCCGAATGATTGTGTATTATTTCAAAAGGACTTTGTAGATTTGAAAGATTGTCCAAAATGTGGTGCGTCACGGTATAAATTGACGACTTCGGGGGAGTCCAAAACTGGTTCTCCTGCCAAGGTGTTGTGGTATCTACCTATAATATCACGGTTTCAATGCTTGTTTGCAAATCCGAAAGATGCGAAGAATTTGAGGTGGCATGCAGATGTTAAGAAAAATAATGATGGGATCCTACGACATGCGTCTGATTCCCCACAGTGGAAGAAGATTGATCTATTGTACCCTAAATTTGGTGAAGAAGATAGGAATCTAAGACTTGGGCTTTGTACAGATGGGATGAATCCGTACGGGACATTGAACAACCATCATAGCACTTGGCCAGTCATGCTTGTTATATACAATCTTCCTCCCTGGATGTGTATGAAAAATAAGTACGTTATGTTGTCATTGTTGATATCGGGCCCTAAACAACCCGGAAATGATATCGATGTTTATCTTGAACCTTTGATTGATGACTTAAAGAAACTTTGGGCTGAAGGTGTGATGACCTATGATGCTTCAGCAAGAGAGACATTTCGTTTGCACGCTATGTTGTTTTGCACTATTAATGACTTTCCAGCATATGGGAATTTGTCTGGATATAGTGTCAAAGGAGCTAAAGCGTGTCCTATATGTGAAGAAAACACTGATTCAATAAGACTAAAACATGGCGGCAAGACTGTATATCTTGGTCATCAAAGGTTTCTTTCAAAATTCCATCCGCATCGTAGGAAGCGCAAAGCATTCAATGGATGGAATGATGAACGGAGTGCACCTAAACCTATACCAGGGGATGTTGTTTATGAAAGAGTAAAAGACATTGTCAATGAATTTGGTAAGAAATCACAATGTAGTATGGCCACACAGAGTGACAATTCTTCATTCAAGAAGAAGTCAATATTTTGGGATCTTCCTTATTGGAGTTCTTTGACAGTCAGGCATTGTATCGATGTAATGCACGTTGAGAAAAATGTCTGTGATAGCATCATTGGTACTCTATTAAATATACCAGGTAAGACTAAAGATGGGATAAAATCCAGACTGGACCTACGTGAAATGGGAATAAGGTCAGAATTAACAGAATTACGTGAAATGGGTAATAAAAGAACATACTTACCTCCCGCTTGTTACACGTTGTCTAGAAAGGAGAAGAAAACTTTTTGTGAATGCTTGGTAAATGTTAAGGTGCCACATGGTTACTCATACAACATCCGTAGATTGGTATCAATGAAAGATCTGAAGTTGATAGGTCTTAAATCTCATGATTGTCACACTCTAATGCAACAAATATTGCCTGTGGCAATTCGATCTATATTGCCGAAGCATGTAAGGTTTGCAATTACCAGACTTTGTTTCTTTTTCAACACTCTATGCAGCAAAGTTATTGACCCTGATACTCTCGATAATTTGCAAAGAGAAGTGGTTTTTACCCTATGTCAGCTTGAGATGTATTTCCCTCCTTCGTTCTTTGACATCATGGTACATCTTGTTGTCCACTTGACTAGGGAAGTGAAAATGTTGGGACCACTTTTCTTGCATTGGATGTATCCCTTTGAACGATACATGAGCATTTTTAAAGGTGATGTTCGAAACCGTTATCGGCCTGAAGGGAGTATTATTGAAGGTTATGTGGAGAGAGAGGTTATGGATTTTTGCAATGAATTTCTCAGTGGTAATGACACTCCTGATAATGACAAGAATATTGAGGAGGGCAAAGGAATTTTGGGATCACGGGTGAAAGTAATCAGCCGTGAGCAGTTGGAACAAGCTCACTTGTATATTTTACACAATATGGACGAAGTGAGTGTTTATATCGAGGAACATACCAATTTCATAAAGAGACAACATCCTCGAGCAAGTTCAATGTGGCTTGCTAGAGAGCATAATAAGACTTTTACTAAGTGGTTTGAAGATAAAGTCTTTCATCAACTATCTCAAACACCAAATGATATTACAAAAACTATCAAATGCCTCGCCTTTAAACCAAAACCGAATGTTATGTCTTATGAAGGGTTTGACATTAATGGATTCACATATTACACAAAGCGCCAAGATGATAAGAGTGTCGTCCAAAATAGTGGGGTCACTCTTCAAGCGTTGACTATGTACTTTGCAAGTGCAAAGGATAAGAGTCCACGTGAAGCTAAAATGTCATATTACGGTGTCATTGAGGACATTTGGGAGTTTGACTACATAGATTTCAAAATTCCGCTCTTTAAATGTAATTGGGTTGATAACACCAAAGGAGTTATAGTGGATGAATTGGGTTTCACTTTGGTGAACTTTGAAAAGATTGGCGAGAAGGGTGAACCATTCATATTGGCATCACAGGCGAAACAAATATTCTATATCGATGATCCTGCAAATGATAAATGGTCGGTTGTTCTTCATGGTAAAAGACAGTTCATTGAAGATCCTATAGATGAAGAAGAGTACTATGATAAGTATGATGACTCCAGTCCATTCTCAGTTGGGTTGCCAACTCCACAAAATATTGAAGCTAATGATGACTTATATGTGCGCGGAGATCACAATGAAGGATTGTTAATTGATAAAAGATCACAATTTTAGAGACATGTATGTTTATACAAATGCTAAATGTTTGCCTTTTTCTAGTTAATACAAATGCTAAATGTTTGCCTTTTTCTAGTTAATAGAAATGCTAAATGTTTGCCTTTTTAATGACATTTTCAGATGGCTGACCATGATGAGCATGATGTCCATGATGAGCATGAAGTCCATGATGAGCATGCTGTCCATGACGAGCATGGCGAGGATACTAATGTAAGTTCTAAAAATATATCCTGTATTTCTATAAAATTCATTATCTTCTAGTTATGTCATATATCCTATATTTCTATATTGGGCTAATTTAGTGTGTTTTATTTTTGTCAAATTTTAGGTTGATGCACCTATACCCACTGAAGCACTGGAGCAACTTGATGCGCAACACCAAACACTTAACAAGAAAAGGGGCATCACTCTGTTGAAGAAGTTATTAGCGCTAAGTGGTAGTGGATCCAAATTGGTGGTGGAGTTTGATAATGGAGGAAATCCAATTGGAGTGAACCGCAATAATTTTGTGAACTATCTTGGGTGTACCACTCGGAGCCATTGTGGTGTTAAGTATGACAATTGGCATAAAGTTCCTCAAGGGAAAAAAGACTTGATATGGAAGGATTTATGTGTGAGTTATTATTATTTGCAATTCTATTTTGTAGATTACAAATTCTATTATTTGCAATTCTATTTTGGATACTAGTTAATAACATTTCTATTTTACAGAATCTGTTTGCATTGGATGAGAAGTTGCATCGTAAAAATGTGATGTAACGCGCTGGAAAGATGCTTAGGAATTATAGGACAAATCTGAACAGAGAATACATAAAAGAGGGTGATAAGAAGAAGAAGTCAGCCCTTGAACAATGGAACTTCTTGGACAAAGAAGATTGGGACAATTTTGTTGCTTCAAGAAAATCTGAAGAATTCAAGGTATTAGGCATCACTCCCAATTTAATTAATATACATTGTATTCACCTATTCAAGATTAGCATTTAGTGCTACTAACCAAATCATTAATGTGCATACTAACTAGGCCCTCAGTGACACACAAAAAGCAAGGCGTGCACTGAATGTGCATGACCACACTATGGGTCCAAAAGGCTATGCAAGCGTTTGCCAAAGACTACAGGCGGAGTCTGCGGCTACTCAGGAGTCTGCTCCTACTCAGGAGTCTGCCACACCCATGCCTCACCATGATATCTGGATAGCTGGCAGGAAAAACAAGAAGGGTGAAATAAAGAAGCCTGTAACTGCTGAGGCGGCTGCAAAAATGGTAAATTAACACTCTTAGAGAAATCGTTTGAATATTGATTATTTGTGGTGTTAACTTACCAATTTCTGTTTATGGTGATTAGCGGGAGCTGCACAAGTAGAGGAAACAAGGCACGTTCATCCCTCAGGGCACAAGGGATGAATTGACAGTTGCTCTGGGTAACCCAGAGCATCCTGGACGTGTTAGAGGTGTCGGCGCTGGTGTTGGCATCAAAGCATTCTTTGGGCCATCCCAGCGCAAACCCAGAGCGGGACTTTCTCAAGAAGAGGTAACCTATTCTTTTTTTAGAATGTTACTGCAAAACGAAATTCATTAATAAGAAGCTAATGTTTCTTTTATCCATGTATAGGAGAATAAGAGAGTTGAGGATTTAGTTGCTAAGAAGGTCAACGATGTAGTTGCTGAGAAGGTCAAGGAAGAATTGCTGCGGTGGCAGGCATCTCAGGCTTCCAATCAGCCTATGGCGACCCACTCTTCTCCTGATGCACAGACTGCGAGTAATCCTGGAGACCCATCTCCTAGCACGTCTGTTGTAAGTATTGTTTATGACATTGTAGCTAGTCTTTTCAAGATGATATGTTTTCAAGATTATATGTATATATGTATAACATTCTTTACGTAAATTTGTAGGCATTGAAGCCATGCCGCTTAAGAATAGAAGACTATGTTGTTGCAGAGGCGCAAGCTTACCCGTCCCTTCCTGGGGAAAGGTTTCACAGGACTCCAATGCCACAGGGCTATGTTCGTGTGGGCCCATTACGTGTGTTACCTGATTGGAGGGAAGTTGCGTTGCCATATGCCCACCCAGATATTGATACACTTGGTGAGGAAGAAGGCGGGGTCATATTGTGGCCCAAAGCAGATGTCGTCTACATGACTGAAATTGTAAGATAAATTTACATTGATTTAGACTGTTGATGTGTATATATGATGTCAACTGATATGAAATTATATATACAGGTTAAAAAGAAGACACCAGGAGCACCTAGGCCTCCACCTCCACTTCCCGCATTACCAACTTGGTTTCCAACTGACCTAACATACCTGTTAGGTCCTTCTTGTAGGGGAATGGCATGTTGGCTACGGGCACATAATATACATTGCCCTATAATAGTTTCTTTAGATGTAGATTATGCAGGTCGATCATACGATAGCTCTTTATTTATACAAGATATTATTGAGCTGTTTATGTATGATTGGCTGAATACATCAATGATAGAGACATGGATAAGGTGAGATCTTGTTTATACATCCATATACCTTGTGTAAGATCCGGTGATCTGGTTTCTTATATATTAATGCATACGCCTATATGTTTTGCAGCTACTTAGTCAAAGATCATTGCAAACAATTTGCATTTGATCATGTGGGATTTTTGATTCCATCATTGATTAGTTTGGTAGCTAAAGACCCTGATAATGTTCAACAATACTGTATAAATGCTTTTACAATTTTTGGTCAGCAAAAGAAGACGATAATAATAGCTCCATTCAATGTCAAGTAAGTTTACTTTATTTATAATTTGGACTTAAGAAAATTCCATTTTTATTTTGCATTTTGAGTTATTAATTGTTAACTTCTTACTTCTAGCGGTAGACATTGGGAGTTACTAGTTATTGTCCCCGGGACATTCACTGTTTATTATCTAGATCCTGCGGGGAGTACATTGAACACTAAAATTGGACACGTAATGAGAATGCCATTATTCTGGTGAGAAATATTTCATTTTTATATCCGTTAACATCTTTTATTACATTACTATTTACTTATGCAATTTATTGTGTTATATTAACAATTAGGGGTTTAGATGCATTCAAAAAGGCTGGAGGAACGGTCCCAAGGAAAAAGAACCAGCCAATAAATTGGCAGAACGTACAAGTAAGTTCCCGACTCGAATATATATATTATTGATGTGAATTGTGCTTAGTTGTATTATTTTGTATGTTTCAATTTATAGTGTGCTACACAAGACAATGGCTGGGCATGCGCATACTATGTGATGCGATTTATGCAGATGATTATCAAATATGCCGCATTGGACATCGATACCATACATGAGGTATTATATATAGTCTCATTAGTTAGTATGAAATATATCAATCTTATCTTATTTTTATATTATTACTTATATATATACATCATTCTCTTTGCAGGTGTTTAAAACTGACAACACTACAGGTAAACGCTTAAAAAATATACATGCTCCATATACGATGGAAGCATTAAATGAAGTAAGAGAAGAATGGGCAAAAGCCATACAAGCAGTGGCAACTGTAAGATATAATTAGGATGTTGATAGCGATAATGAATGATACTATGTAAATGAATATTTCTGAATGTTAATACATGTATTTGAATGTTTCTATATGTGTGAATGTGAGAATTGAATTGATGTCTGAATGTATGTACTTGTGTAGAATTTTGCTTGTGACTTTTGCAGGTTTGCGGCCTGTTTGTAGGCTGATATCAATGGATGTCGTAAACCTGCAGTTCAGAAAACTGAACTGCAGGTTCTCATCCTGCTGACCAGCCACAGCAGGCCTGCAAACTGATATGAAAAAAAAATATAAATAGGCGTCGGTTATTTATAGAAAACCGTCAGCAAAGACATACAACGTCGGTTATTTGATAAAACCGCCGCCTAATAGTACAAACAACCCGACCGTGCAGGATAGCACGGCCGTGGAGTAAATGGCGTCAGTTATACATATAAAACCGACGCCTATAGTACTAACACGGCCGTGCAGGGAAGCACGGCCGTGTCGTCTTGAAGTACAGGCGTCAGTGGTTTAGTATATAACCGACGCCAAAAGTGTTCGCGCCACAGAAAATGGCGTCATCTAGGGCACTTTATGTGTCGGTTATCTACTAAAACACCGACGCTATATTCTATATAGGCGTCGGTTGTGTAGTAAATAACCGACGCATAAAGTGCCCTAGATGACGCCATTTTCTGTGGTGCGAACACTTTTGGCGGCGGTTATTTACTAAACAACCGACGCCTATAGGACAAATAGGCGTCGGTTAAAAAACCGACGCCGAAGTGTTTGACCTTTAGCGGCGCCCACATAGGCGTCGGTCAGAAACCGACGCCAAATGGGGTTAAACGACCGACGCCAAAGGCCGTTTCTGTAGTAGTGTATCTCCATCAACTGATGCAGCATCGCTGTGCTCAGTAGTATGTTCTTCATGGTTCCCAGACATCTTGGCTTTTCTTCCACTGAGGGCAGAAGATGATTGTGAGAAAATCTAGAAAACTCCTAAGAACCGACACAACCTAGTCCAAAATCCCTATAGACTCAGCGAACCTAGATCTCAGATACCAAAACTTGTGGCAACACATCCCACTATCACACAGACAGTGAGGTGTTACGTGAAAACGTGCGGAAATCACCATAACCACAGATTACCGAAAACACGGTTAATTAAAACTGATTGTGGGAGGCAGGTAAACTGAGAAAACTATTACATGTAAGTCCTCATCCTGTAGGGAAATCAGGTTATATAAACATATACAAGCCTTGATATGTGTCCACAACTTAGAGGAACAGTTGTCTAACCATCACATGAGTTCATCACCTGTTTATACATACATAAAAGCCCACATCCGGCCAGCAGCAGGATATACAAAACATCACCAACTATACATCGTGAAACAATGTCAAAACACCTCCAAGGACCTGAGAGTACAGGGATGACTCTAAGACTCTACTACAAAACATCCAAAATAGCAGCATATCCATCGCTTGCCTTCTACTGCTCGTCTTGCTGCTCGGCCACAACTCCGCGACCACCACCATGTCTAGCTCGACCACCTAAAAAGGGTGTAAACCGGCGGGGTGAGACACATAGTCCCAGTGAGAAACATAACTCCCCGCCGAAACTACAAAACCTCAGAAAGATAAAAGCAGATAACTGATAAGAGATATCACAAGAGGAGTTTATATAATCAAGCTATTCTTACCAGGCTGTACAGAAGGCACATATATAGGTTTTTCCTTATGGAACATGATTAACAAAATGAGATTTATAAGGTCTTATCACATATGAGGAACATATAAGTAACTACAGATATAACATGATTATCTACACAAGCAAGGCCTCAACCAATGTTTCGTGTTTATCTTAAGCAGTAAATACTAAACGGCTGGATTACGTATTATTATGCCCTTAGGAAGTGAGTCGTACCGCTCAGATCCAACTGACGGCTGCGAAACCCGGAGCCGGTGCCATACAAGGTCAATGGAAGAGTCGGACTCCACGACCTCCCACCTCGTGGTTAGTGCACGAGAACCAAAGTAGGATCGTAGTCTCATGCTTAAGTGACCTCAGCCACAGGGTCAGCTCCATAGGCTACCCTCACTCTAGCCTGCCTCAGTACAGGTCACGACGCTAGTATATCTGAGCCACGAGCCTATTCACCGTGCTCTGAGCCATGAACGCATTCATGCTCTATCACTTCTGAGCCATGGGCCTATTCACCATGTTTTATACATATATATATCTGAGTCTGCAACCACAACTGCACTCATTTCCCTCTCTATTTTAGGCTAGGAGAAACCTCGCATATTCAATAATATGTGCTCCGAGTTAACCCGCAGGAGAACCCATTTCACCATCACCAGCTCCTGACGATGATGGATCTATGGCCAGGGCAACAACATGATATATTTCACTATGATTAATTAGTATCTTTTATATGGATTGCAAGATTCAACCAAGTTATATAACATGCAAACTAATAAGAGTAAACAACATGAAACTCAGTATTATTTTTTATGGAAATCAACATCATCCTGATTCATCACAAGGATCCAACATTACATGTTATCACTTGACCTATTTCCAATCATCTAGATCCATCTCAAGGATCATCACATTGCCATGGGATCTCAATCCCTCATCATATACTACAACTGCCTCTCAAGGCTTACATCATCATCATGAGATAGAAATCCCAAGTACTTTAGTCAAACACATCATACATGTTATCTCATCATCAAGAGTAACTACCAAAGAAATGTTACTCATCATATGTACCTCATAACATTTTACTTGGCTATGCATCACCTGCATGGTTAGTGTACATAATAGTCATAGGTTTAACAGAATGACCATGCTATTAATATAGGGTGACATTAATGATTATATACTTTATCATTCATGCTTCAACTTATGATCATGAGCACAAGGCACATCATTAAGCAAACCATATTACATGCTTATTATTTCCCTTAGCATTGTATAAGGGATTATAGGTGATTATGAGCATATGTCAAGTCATGATAAGTTACATGGACAAGTTTACCATAATGATTACCATCAAGCACATTAAGGATCACCATTGTAAGCCAAACGTGACACATACACAAGGTTTATCATAGATGTTTTGCTGAAGGAACAAGACCCTTACTATAAGTGATATCGAGCAATAGAGAAACTAACCCATCTGTGCACTTCAGGTATAACGTGCAACCTGTGTCGTGCACTTCTGTGTCGTGCAACACAACGTCAGGTAACAAGGGTGTTAGGCGCAACGCAGTGTCGGGCACTAAGGTAACGTGCAATGCCCAAAAGGCATTGTGCCGTCGGCCGACACACACAGGACTAGTGTGACACCCATCACCACAACACCAACTGCCTAACGAGCTACAACCCTCAACACACACGATGTCAAACCATTATAAGGGTTAAGGTATCACGCAGGTTACCCTTCATGGGGATATGCCCGATACACACACAAGATAGAGACCCCTGGTGACGCCCGTCACAAGGCCAGTGACCAGGGTATCGTCCATCCCCAACATAACATGTCGTCCAAGGTCATACCAAGAGAAAATGTATCGAGAAACAACACCAGCAACACCATATCAGGCAAGATGCACCCCGACAAGTTCACCACTAACCTCAAGCTCAAGGGCACCCAAAACCCTAAAGGATCAAGAGGATGGCTCACCTCTCAACTTAAACGAGAGAGGGGTCTTGCACATCTCATATCACCAATCGGGCAACACAAAGAACAACCCTAAACGATGTCCACAACTACCACCAAGCTCACCCTTCAAGTCCATGGTGAGAGGAGGGTGTTGCTCAAGCTACTAGAACACAAGCTCACCTCTCAACTTAAACGAGAGAGGAGTGTTTCTCATGACACTAGAACTCAAGCTTACTCCTCAAGACCTAGGAGAGAAAGGAGTATTGCTCACCAAGAAACCCTAGATCATAGGTTCGGCCAACAAGGAGAAACTAAATAAGAAACTAAGCTAGCATCATATAAGAGTATAGAAAGAAGGTAGTGTAGTTAGGGTTAGGAGTTATGTAATCTGCCTTAAGCAAGCTCCAAGCTCCTAGCTCCAAGGATCACCAAGGAAGAAGGAGACTCCAAGGAAGGATCGGCCACCAAGCTTGCAAGAGAAGGGAGTGTGTCGTGCATCAAGGAGAGGAAGACTAAGGAACTAAAGGGATCCTTAGAAAGGAAAGGGAAACACATATATAGAAGGGGATGGAGGAGAAAACAAGGTAGAGAAAAGCAAGGTGTCGCCCACCTAGGGACACTTGTCCATGGGCAAAATCCACCACTCTAAAATGCCCAAAACACATGTCCAAGGCCATTGCCACATGCAAGCACCAAGCACCAAGTGTCCACTAGTGGTGACTCAAACAAGGTAAAAGGTGGTCAAAGGTCTATGGGCGACACACTTGGATGACACAACTTCATCATGGGTGACACAACCTGGGTGACACAAGCACCTCTTGCTCGACACAAGTTTCCACCAAGCAAGGGAGAGACACCATAAGGCCCAACAAGCTCAACCAAGCCCAAAGGAACTCAAGCAACGGGCCCAAACCTTCCTCTCAACACTAGAGGAAGCAAGGAGAGGGTGGAACACCACACAAGGTGACAAACTTGCCCACAAACCCTAGATTTGGGTTAAATGCAAGTAGCACCTCCAATTCTCAACAAAGCACCAACAAACCCTAATCCCCACTAAAGGTGATTAACAAGCATCAAAGCACCTGGGTAAGCAAAGAAAATAGGGTAAACCCTAAACAGAGGTCAGGGTCCTTACAGAGACCAGTTCACCGTGATTGGAGGTCTCAAAGCGTAGTTGGCCTGATCGTCAGTCTAGCTCTGTCGGAGAAGGTTCAAGGTGGCAGTGCCCTATTTCTGGCATGAAAAGGGGAGTCGAGTTTGGCTTCCATTTGCGAGTACAGGGCTAGGCGCGATGACGGAGACAGGCCGACTGGGTTAGCTGGAAGGGAAGGCATTATGACGGCTTGATTGTGGAGTAAGAGCCAGATGAGGCTCGTCCTGGAGCGCCGCTGAGAACCCTCAGCCTAATACTCTATTTTACAGAGGAAACAGAGGGGTCAGGCTCTCTTTGCGACCTGGGGATGAAGGCATACTGAGAAATGGGTTAAGTGGATCTTGATCCTGCCCCACCCCATTGGATGCCTCTCAAGGTAACACATGCTTCAATTTAATTAAATAATGTTTAAAACTTGTATAAATCCTAGAAATTAGTCTATGTATCATAAAAATGCAAACCATATATATATTTGGATCAATTTTTCAAGACTTAGCCAATGGTCAAGGACCTAGGACCTAATTTGAATTCATTCTCACGAATATCCATACCTATGGTAATTAGTGTTTGGAGATCCTAATCTAGGGTTCGAGCTTTGTAATACATGTAAATTGAAGATGGGAAGATGAAGGAGATCTTAGGGGCTTGTTCCTACTGACCTAGGTAAGTGGTTCATGCCCATGACTATTTATATTTATCAAACTCATCCTATTTTCATAATCCATGCTTTATGTGATCTAGTGTTCTAATATTAAGATATGCAAGTGAGATTTTCAAACATTCATTGTTATGCCCTTACATGTGCCTGATATCTCGAGAAGAGATTTGTAATTAAGATTTATAAGAATGATAGAGACTCATGAACCAGGTTCATTAGAAAACTAAATGATCATGTTTCTATAAGAATTGTTAGTAATAATTCATATTGATGAATAAGACTACATGATAAGATATGCGACCAAGATAGTCATACATGATAATGTGGGATAAGAATGTATTAAGATTTCAAGTCGAAATGTAATATTAGGATTTCTTAAATAGATTAAGATCTAAGAACTAAGTTTTGACTAGATTTCTTAGAATGGTTAAAGATCTAAGAATCAAGTATGTGATAAGATTATTTAAGTTTGCAATATAAGATTTTATAAGATTCTTATTTTAAGATTTAACAATTAAGTTCACATGAATGCATTAAGATTCTTGTTAATATTTGATTTCATGAGACTTTCAAGAGTTTGAGTTATCTTTCCAGGAATCATATTTTAGATATTTTATACTTAAGTTACCCTCACATACTTTAATTTAGTCACTTTTATATAGTTGATATTTATATATTTAGTCCAGACCCTTTCTACTAAGCCTCTCGACCAGTTATCACATAGTTGGTATAAATGAAGTAATTCTATCAAGTCAGAGTTTCAAAATAGAGTTTATGCAGCTAATAAGAATATCAGATTTAGATTCAGACTTAGACAAATCATTATGTGAGTTGAATAAAGATACATGATAAGGGTTGTAGATCCAATCTCAATTATGTAGTAATTTGTGATAGATATTCACAGTCAATAATAGATTCAGTTCAGAATTTAAGAGTAGAGATTCAGATTCAGATTCAGATTCATATTCAGTACATGCTCAATACTCAAAAATTAATCTCAGATAAGTTTAGTTATCAGTTTTAATATAAGATAAGTTCAGATTCAGTATTCTGCAATGATATCAATATTCGGCTTCAGTTCAGATTAAGAATTAAGTAAGTTTAGACTTAAGATAAATAAGTTGAAACCTTCACATAATACATTATATGATAAGTCCTCACTCAGTTAGTCTCGGGACGATTCAGAGCCATGTGTTGCCAACTTAGAGGCATTTGTTGCCAATTCAGAGGAGTGTTTACTCCAATTCAGAGGTGTTGCGATACCAATTCAAGGCATAGCCATGCCAATTCAGAGACACCTCAATGTCATTCAGAGGCATGTAGTGCTAGTTCATAGGTACCTTGGTACCAATTCAGGGCGTATATATGCCAATTTAGGAGGATTTATTGTATAATGGTGGCCACAATCAGATAAAAATCATAAACAAAAGATTTCTTAGTTCAGAGAATGTATATAATCTCATTTATAAGTATAACGAAAGAGATTAAGATAAGAGAGACATGACTCAAGTCCATGCACCGATGTGTAGGCCAATTTAGAGACATAACCCAGGACCAAAGTGTAGGTTATGTGACCCAGGCACCTTAGTGCTGGTCATGAGACCCATGTACCAGACTACATGTCTCTAGAGAAAGATAAAGTAAAAAGATTTAGAGATAAGCTAAAGAAAGAAGATATATTTATGTTTTAGATCTTATACAAAGTTTTAATGTTAGTTTCATGTTTATAATGTTCAAAGATATTTGTAGCATTTTGTCTCTTCAATAATATGTATATTAGAGTACTCATGCCACTTACGCTAACAATCATTTTTCCAATGCATGGCTGGGGACGAGATGTCCATAGGGGAGAAGCAGGAGTGAAATGGATCCCAAAGACTCAAGCACAAGGATAAGATTGGGTGGGGTGACAACTATAAGATGATCCTCAGGTTTATAAACCCAACAATATATTTTAATGTTTAGTACTTTAGAGTAGAGACTATGTCTTGAGATGTTGAGTTAGTTTTCCATGTGATAGCATTTATGTTCCTTTTGTAAGAAAAATTATGAGAATGTTTCTTATTTTAAATTTGTGTGATTGATTATATTGTTTTTATGAGTGCCCATTTTATGTAATGCCCCTTGAGTGCATGAGTTATGGATAACTCAGTGTAGCTATCGATATATGCATGTATGTGCTTAGGGAGGGTGTTACAGGCCTCTTATCGTTTTGTTAAGGCAAAACCCTAGAGGAGGAAGATGATGAAGCACAAGGTGGTAGAGGGTGTCCGAGGAGGTGGATAGAGCCTGCAACATTGCGCATATATATATACTCATGAATACACAAACCTTTTCTTTGGTCCTATTCTTTTCAGGATCCTTTCTCCTCCCTGCCTTAATTACTTTCCAATCCTATTCTCCCTTTTTTTTATCAAGAGAACCGCCCCCGTAGAAGCACCACTTTGTGACCCCCCCAGACAGTGTAAAACTCTCGGGCCCCTAGCGCCCCGCACACCCGGGAGCCAGTTAAAGCGCATAGTTGGCCGACCTGTACGACAAGTACCATTTCGGAGGTGGCTGTTGGGTATCGAACCTGAGTCCTTTCATGAGGGGACACCGTGCCGAACCACCTGAACCACTCCTCCCCGACAATCCTATTCTCCATTTAATTGTTATATGTGTCTATGAATTCATGCCTTTCCAAAGGATATAGCCCATATTTTCTTGCCATAGGCCCATCTCTCCCTCTCACAGTTATGGCAATTTGATAGAACTTTTCACAATTCATATATATTAAGTGGGATGTCTTTTGTATACAAAACTTATTTCTTTAGACATCTCATAAAAACAATTACCATTATGTTATGGAATGTCCTTTAATCCCAAATTTTAGAAATCTCTTTCTTATCATTATTATTTTCAAATATACCAAAAAGACAAATTGTATATTCTTATTTGGTGCCTCAACCATGGTGTTGCCAATCTTAGCTAGATAATTATCTTCTAATTATTTAAAACACCAAAAATCCTATTTTTGGCAACTTGATAATTATTTCATTTATCATAACAAAATTCCATTATTATTAATTTCTTCTATTTATTTAATTTGTGCCACAAGAACTCATGCACAAAGGTGATCAAACTTATTATTATTCCACCAATAATACCATTGGGAATTTATAGATCAATTCATTAATTATATTTATACAATCCAATTTTTACCAAAATTGAGGATATTACAGCAAGCCTCCACAAATTTAGTGTATGTCATTATTTAGATTCAACCATTCATCAGGGACGTTGAAGTACTTGAGGACAAGTCTCATTTCAATATGCAAGGTGCATGAAGTCGAGGAATGTAACTAGAATAATATGCATGCATAAGATTCTTAGATTTTATTGACATTATGAGATAACTGACATTTTATTATGGTGAACAAATGGGTCATGAATAAATAAAGTAGTCAAATATTGTGGAAAGATAGTAACATAGGATGAATCATACTGAAATGAAAAATAAGAAATATAGTTAAAATGAAAAAGATTAATGACAAAAAAAATGGATCCTCTTAAATGCGTTGGGAAACCACTATGTTTGGTCGATGTCTGTAGTTGTTTGCAACAATTTAATGGGTCCACATAGAGCATGGGAGCACATGAGTACCACCACCTCATTCTATCAAATGCATGTAAACACTACTTAAAAGTGGAGGAAGACAACTATCAAATGATAGCACGTGACCATGTAGGACAGTGAAATCAGCTCGATCTGTCCATGGAAACTTAGTGGTTAAAGATGAATTTATGTCTATACACTTTTACCTAGATTATGCTCGAGGTTGGATGGGAATGGAGGCAGGAGGTTACATTTGAATGTGACATGACTACTGCTACAAAGATTCATCATCATCATCATCAAAACTTCAGTCCCAACTATATTGGGGTTGGCTATACTGCTACAAAGATTGCAAACTAGAAAATCAGCATTACCCCATCTTGCATCATGGCAAGAAAGAATTGCATGTATCATATCATGGAACCGAAAAGTTACTAGCATACATATTAGAAGAAACATAAACAAAATTCTTTATAGCTTGCCAATTATCACTAATAATATTTTTAATATAATTGTTTATTTTCTAGACACTCACTCAATCAAGAAACGTTAATTTCATTTCATTTGCACAAATAGAGTGATTTTCGATAGTAGTCATTAAATAAATGTTAATCAAATTAATATTAATTTTATAATATAAAGTGAGAAAAATATAAGCGTACTTGGGATTCGTCTATACCTAGTTATTGTAGTTTTCCCATTTAGTAATTTATCTCCAAAAAATAGTTATATCTTTTTATATCATTGTTATTAATTATAAAGCATATATTTCAATGTTAATGTGAACTTAAAGTATGCATTTATATAATAAAGGTTGCTAACTTTGAGCTTATATTAGCATATATATAAATCTAGTCATGATTCTTGTTTATAAATGTTTAGACTACTATCTACTTTTTGCATTAATTTGTATGTTGCAATAACACAAATAGAAATTTAGAGATACATATTTATTATGAATCTATACTTTATAATTGTTTAGATACCAAGAATGAATTATATAAATAACATTACAATTTTTAGTGTTCAATAAACCCATGGAGTTCTATCAGATCATTAGACCTCATCAGGTTCAAAATCCTAGCCGAAGGTTAACTAAGAGTACTGTAATGACCTCAAAATTTAGGAATTTTAGATGTAATTCAAGAATATAATATGATAATAAAAATGAATTAGTAAAGGAAATAATAAGATCACAATTGATCTATTTCAACATTTATAAGGAGCCTTTCATAATCTCTAAATTTTATGAATTTTATTTGCAACGTAGTCTTTGAGTGAAAATTTGCCAAATTAAAGAAATCAATCCTGCTAGTTTATGTGAAGATTTTCTTGTTGTGTAGTATGAAAGGAAAGGTCAAAGTTCAATAAGATTCCAAGACAATAAATTAATTGAAAAAGTTCAATTAATGCATTATCCTTTAGTTTACTTGCACATCAAGTTTAGGGTAACCAACAATCTTGGTTGGACCAACTTTTATTTCAACATTGGATCACAAGTAAAAAAAGTTAAATTCAGAATTTGAAGAAAGAACATGATTATTTTGTGGCCTAGGTGAGTAAATATGTGTTTTCTTAATATGTGAGATAATGATATATTTCCTAGTTGTACCAAACTTGGTCTAGTTTGATGTAACTCTATTAGGGAGATTATTCCAAAATTTGTAGTTAACATATGCTACTAGAGCCCTATATGAATATTTGAATATAAGAAACTTATCATTATAGTTGGATTTAATTTTTAGTTGAAAATTGGATTATTATCACCACCTAGGTCTAGATACAACTGGGACTATAGGTATGACACGAAAATAATGTTCTAGTCACCTGCTACCATTGAGACCCAGACTTGGTATACCCTAATTTCTTCCTTAGACTCGTTCTTCCTCTACTCTTCATCATTTCTCACAAAACTTGTAAGACCCCTAAACAAGATTTATGGTTAAAAATTCTTGCTTATCTTAATTGGGTACTTAAAACCTTACTCAAACCCTAAATAATTCTTTAATATCTTGTGAAAAAGCTAAGTTTCAAGTTTGGTCCAGTTTGGACATTGTTTGATCGAGTTTTGTAATTTGTGTGCTTATATGGACCTTTATGCAAATTTCCCATATCTGGGGCTTTATCTGTAATTTTCACATGTATTTTGTTCCACATAAGTTTTAATAACATGGTCAATATAATTGCACCTTTGAGAACGTAGATGTATCATCAGACGTCGGGTGTTATCTAACTTAGGTTGAGACCTAGGTTTCTCACCTATGTACCTAGGTTAATGGTTTCCCTTTGTAAGGTTGGGATCTGATGGTTCCACTATGAGAGAGTGGGATCTGATGGTTTTCATGTGTATCTTGAGATTCTATGATTTCCTATTGGGGTACCAAGGTCGATGGTATTCCTTGTGGTGAGTACCAACCTAGGTTATTTTAGGGTTTGCTTTTGTGGCTATGTAGGGACATGATCAGATGGACTATTTATTGATACAACTTGATGGTGCTCCTGGGGTTGACAACCAATGGTCTCTCTAGAATCACAATTTGATGGTAGATTTGTTTACATGGATGTAAGGTTTTAGCCTTTGGACACATGTCATTTATGCTTTCACACCTCAACCCACCTTTCTCTTTGATCCTAGCTTTGTATACTCCCCTTCTTTCTCCCAAATAAACTATTTACACACCTTCATCTCCTTCTTTCTACTTGAGAGGTCTGCCCTTCTTTCTTGGGGGAAGAAGAAGAGCTTTAGAGGAAAAATCTTGGTCCATCTTAGTTCCATGTTCTCTAGGGTTTGGATATACCCTCTCTAGGAACGTTTAGAGCTATCCAACCTTGTTTCTGGACTTAAACAAGTAAGATTATCTTCTTTACCTTCATTTTACTTGTTTCCCTTCTTCTTCTATCTTCCTTCCTAGTAGATCTTGAGCATGTGTATGAAGAACTTCTTCTTTTTTCTCTTTTTCCATAGATCTTCTTTGTTCTTGAAGAAAGGAGCTAGCTTGTAGCATTTGGAGTGCTAAAGCTAGGGTTTCTCTTCACTCTTTCAAGCTAACTTTATATTTGGATCTTCATCACCCACCTTGAGGCGAGTTATATATGTTTCTACATGTTTCTCACTTACTCTTAACTTGTTATATGTTTATCTTTCCCTAAAAGCATAGTAACAAGTAGAAATATGATCCCTTGGGTAGGGTTTGAGATTATGTAGAAATGCTTTTGTAGATAAACTAATTTTAGATCTTAAGTATGATATTTGTTTGATGTATACTACCTTAACCTTGCATGTTTATCGAAGTTGATGGTTTTGTTCTCCATGAAACAATGGTTTCTCCTTAAGTGATATGAACTGATTTCTAACCTAGAACTATGATCAGTGGTTGGACTCGCCCTGCCAAATGATGGTTTATACTTGGTTTCTGATTTGATGGTTTTCGTGGTGCATCTCAAATGATGGTTTTATTAGTAAGTGGAACTAGGGTTTTGCTTAGGCTTGAGGATTGATGGTTATACATCATTTAAGAATTGATGGTCATATTGATACCTAAGTTGATGCTCTCATCAAGAATCGATGGTTTGTTTTGCACTTGAATTGAATGTTTTTACTTATTGGACAAGATCTGATTTCACCCAGCTTTACAACCAATGGTTTCTCCAATTTTTACAAATGATGGTTAGACTTCTCTTGACAAATGACAGTTTCACCTAGTGTTGACAAATGATGCTCTACTTAGTTTGTCAAATGATGGTTTACCTAGCTTGTCAAACAATTGTCCTTCTAGCACTTGAAACAAATGGCTTGCCTATGTTTACAACTGACGGTCTTCCTATGGGATTCATAGTTGATGGATTGCTTGTTGCTCACAACCAATGGTTAACCTAATGCTGAAAATTGATGGCTTGGCTATCTCTCACAACTGATGGCTTTACTAGGTGCATCAATCGATGGTTTTTCTTAACATGGGAAACAATGGTTTTGTTTGGAACCCATGATACGATGGTAGTGTTTGGTTGGATAGCCATCCATGATCTGATAGGGATGCTAGGTATATGGGTTCATGCTTGTGTTTAGTATGAGAACTGATGGTCTTTCTATTGACCATGATTCGGTGGTTTTGTTGTAGACTAAGTGCATTCATGATCCAACAGTTTTGCCTTTGCCTAGGTATGTTTATAAACCAATGGATTACTTATGTGTTATGATTTATGATACCAATCCAATCTGCCTTGTTGAATCTTAGTTAAGATGATTAAGTGGTGATTATTTAATATATATATACTTCCTATAATGTTGAAATGATGAAGGGATACTCTCATAATGATATGGTAACCCTACTATGTCACTTTGTGAATATCATAGATCTTAGGTTTGATGAAATCTTATGCTAAATTTGCATACAACAAGTTTGTTGATGATTTGAAGAACCCTCTACAACAATTTTTTAAGATAATGATGTTCTTACATGAGGTAATGTGAATGGTTTGAATGGCCTTTGGGCATGACTTGAGCCCCAGCGGAAGTGTAACCCTCTTTATGTAGGACAAAGAATAGTACCCTATGATGTTGTGATAAGGAATATATCTAATATGTTTTATATCTTTTGGGGCTTTTATATACCAATATTTTTTTGTAGAAATCTTTTAGGGTTTGTATGTAACTTGATTGATGAAGCTTGATCACTCACCCAATTGACAATAATGAAACCCTAATCATGTAGTTCCATGTGCCATAGAACTATTCCGGTGTTAGAACTTGTTGGATACAAAAAGGAATATTCTAGAAGGGAAACTCAGAGTCGTATACTACTGAGTATATGTGGGTATAGGGAGAGTGTATCCTTGTCATCCTGATCCCAAGGTTATGGAGAACGGTCAAGGTTGTATCTAAGAAGAATGATTATATGTATATGTAATGTGATTGAGGACAACTGTGATTGTACCTCAGATTATAGGGTTGGATACCCTAGTTTCTAGTGTAGTGGCATGTATACCAAGGGAAAACTAGGCTAATTGCAACTTGACTAATATGTCACTATAACATACTCATATTGACCTAGGAGAAGAGATCTTAGGATTATGGCTCTCCAAGCTATTGTACAGAATTGATTTCAACTTCACATTGGTCAGTTGGAAGTTTGAGTGGTATGCCTCAAACTCCCCAGGGCTTAATAAAATATGTAATTCAACCATGTAGCATATCTATTAGGGTTATACCGTGATTTTCATTGGTTGATAATTGGTTGATGTAGAATGTGGTAAGAGAAATCATTTGTTTAAATGGTATTAGATTTATCTGTTCTTTCAATTCCTATGTTAATCTTTGAAATCTATAATACTATCTCCTTTATCTGTTTAATCACATAACCTGTTGTAATCAATAAACATTGTTGAGAGTTACACTTCTCATTGGACATGGGTCTCACATTGTCAGTCACCACATCTTTTTAGATGATTGTCAACATCGTCCTCAGGCCTTTGGTAGCAAGGAGGACCTGGGATCAGTAGGAAAATAAGGTTGGCTAGTGTTAGTGTTTCCTAGAGTCATACATGTACTCTCAGGTCTGGGTAGAGAAGTTTTGTAGACTATGTATATCGGCTCGAGGCTTTGGCAGTATGCAGATGTTGTATATGATGTATATATGTGGAACAATGCTTTTGTATACATGTTGTGGCTGAGGAACTGGATCATTGTATAGATACCCGGTATTGTATGTGCTTTATGCAGGATGTTGGACCGATACGTAAATATTCTTACACATGTTTGAGATGTTTGATATGGTTTTAATTATCCCCTTTTCTTGCTTTGTGATTAATTAGTGATCGATCATGTTTTGAATTTGAGTAATCTCGTTTAGTGTGGCAGTGTGCCACAAGTTTAGTTGGTATAAAAGCTTAGAGTTTGCTGAGTCTATAGGGACATAGGACTTAGGTTTTGTGTCCATTTTACGTAATCCAACATCTAGACAATAGCTTATGGCTATGTAGATATGTCTGGATAACATGAAGAGCATGAAGAGAGTACCTACATAGAGCCAGGAGGTGGTGGTAGGAGGCCGATACCAGATGGAAGAGTACTTGATATGGGGCCTGAACAACCACACCACCTCCGTTTGACCCTTCCGCCATGGCTAATCCAACCTTCCTGTCCATGTTTGGACAACTCATGGCGACGATTACAAATTTAGTGGATAGGGAGTCTGCACCTCAACCAAGGGCACCTGTCTCTAATGTGGAATCTCAGGGTCTTGGGAAGATATATGAGAGGCTAAAGTGTGTGGGAGTTGTAGGGAAATATGGCTATAGAATAGGCAGTGGAAACAAAAAAGTTATCCACCATATTCCCCATAAACCTACAGATCACGTCAATAACTACAAGATGGGAAGGATGGTTTTGAGGATATAACTGGTCATGGAGTAAGTATATCTACATCTCCTCATCATTGTAGATGTGCAACTATTGACTAGTTGCTCTTGGATGGTGTTTGTGCAGCTCCTGATTTTCACCATGGATAGCAGAGTGGAACAATGTCTGCAATGGCTCTTGCGGTCTCATCATGGACTGTAGGTCGATATTGTCCTCCTATCAGCAGCCAAAGGACTCTTGACTCTAGATTAGTCCACATAGACCTCCTAGAACTCCTTTCATCCTGCTAGAATGGATAGGAAGAAGTTGTGCCTCATGTTGGCATACTAGTCACCAACTTTCTCTCTCACAACAATGATCCTCAGTTGTTCTCTCCCTCACAATCCCTCCCTTTGACAGGTAGGACTTTCTTGGGCTCTCTATTGGTTACTATAACTAAATAGGATAGCAATTATCAAACCAAATGATTCTCAATTGTCTATGTTGTACTCTGGGAAGCCTCTAGTACTTCTCTATTTATAGGCACAGTTTGGGTCAGGGTTCCCAGTCTATGCGGGAGTGGAATGGACCAAAAGATCTTGAATTTTCTCAACCCACAACCACCAAAACGGTAATCTGGAAACCCAGATGGTCGTATGGCATGAGATGTGTTTGTCTCAAACTGTGAGACGATCCTTTCCCAGTTTCCCAATTGCATATGAATTTGGCAATTTCAAATCTAATTAATGCATGACATGACGTCAGCACTAATTCCTTGTTGCAATCAAATTTCCCCTAAACTGAGTGATCTCGCACATGCGAGACGAGTGTCTTTCTCACCCAGATGGTCGTCTGGTAACCTGAGCCCAACCGATTGGTTCAAAAAATTGAACTGGTCGGTTCACACCTCAGTTTGGAAAGAACCTAGCCAATTCAATTTTTGATCATCCTAACAATCCAAATGCCTGTCTCAACTCTTGATATGAACATCTAGCATCAAGAATGTCTGTCACTCCAAATGGTCATCTCACTTGAGTGATTCGATCATCTTGTAGTGTAGCCAGTTGATTTTGTTGCATGAATGAATACCTAAACACTTTAGTAATCAATTCAATCACCATTTAAGATTAAACTCCTCTTCTAGGTCAAGACCTATGTGTGTGACCCTATAGGTCCCATATCACATTGGCAATGAATGTCCATAACTAACTTATGATATCACAAGCAAAGAGTGGTGCCTACTCACACATCAATGCTACCCAAGTGAATGGAAATTTGGGGAACAACTTCAATCTACAATATATGTTTGGTGTTAAACAATTTGTATAATTCCTTTATCATTGATATCCAGATTGAACTTCAGGCATAGAGAAGTTACCCTCCTCAACATTCAATCTGTTTCTTGAACCAAAGTAAACTGTCTGAGATATATGTGAGCTCAATATCATATATTGACTCACTTGTGCATGACAATGCATTTCTCAATCTCTCTAATCAAGAGGACTTGTATATCATACTCCCTTAGGAGGGACAAATCCCATATCTATCACATACAATCAATCCCCTTGTTTCACAATCACCCAATCATCACCATTATAACAACCCATGTTTTAGGACTACGTTTGATAATGTCAAAGCATACCGAACAACATGTGATGAGTGCAGTGATTTTAGGTCTAACAGCCACAAACACCACCATCACTATGAGAGCTGACTATGACTACTATGGTAATGGTTTCCATGTGTCACTCTTGTGGTGGGTCTATCTGGTACACTATTCTCTAACATGTATCTATGTCCTTGGTGTGATATAGCCATATCATGACTAATGAAACTCTATCATCAACCAACTCACACTCTGATCTTATGCGTCATTATTTTCTATCAACCTTCCACAATAACAACTGATCAGAGTTATAACGAGAATATATATGTACTCTTAACATTCGCATGATCTCATTTCCTAAATTCACGTACTTGAAGACATACGACATTGAGTAATATAATTATATATACATTTATAATATTACATCATTATCTCATAATTGAATTAAACAAAATAAATTGGAAGCTTGAATATATTATTAATCAATTAAATTACAATTTATGCCATTACAATCATCATATGATTGGCTCTCTGGGCATTTAATATCAACAGACTCCCACTTTCTCTTAGATCCAATCACCCACAAATCGTATTCCAAGTGATCTAACATGACCATCATGCTTTTGCTGTGAAAGTGCATTTGTCAAGGGGTCAGCAACATTGTTCTTAGTCGGTACTCTACAAATCTTTACATCTCCTCATTGTATGATCTCTCATATGAGATGGAACCATCTTTGTATATTCTTAGAGAACTGATGTGATCTGGGTTCCTTAGCTTATGCAACAACTCCATTATTGTCACAATATAGCTCAATTGTGTCATTGATGCTTGGAACAACCCCAAGTTCTATAATGAACTTATTGATCGATACAACCTCATTTGTTGCATTCGATGCATCGACCTCTATTATAGAATCGATAACTGTCTCATACTTGGAACTCTTTCAGCTTACAACTCCATTGTTTAGGCAAAACACTAATCTTGATGGTGATTTGTAATCCTTTTGATCAGTCTGAAATCTTACATCGGTGTAACCTGTTACCACCAACTCTTACTCTCCGTCATAGACCAAGAACTGATCCTTAGTCCTTCCCAAGCACTTGAGGATGTTCTTCACAACTATCCAGTGAGCATCACCCGGGTTTGACTGAGATATGCTCATCATGCTCAAGGCATACGAGACATATGGACGGGTGCATAACATTGCATACATGATTGATCCAATTGCTGAGGCATATGGAATCAAACTCATGTGTTACCTATCTTCACAAGAATTGGGACATTGAGCTCTAGAGATGGGGACACTATGACACATAGGAATGTTTCCTCTATTTAAGTTCTCCATGCTGAACCGCTACAACAATTTTTTAATGTATGTGCTTTGACTTAGTCCAAAAATCCTTTTGGATCTATCTCTATAGATATTTATCCCTAAGATGTACGATGCTTCTCCCAAGTCTTTCATAGAAAATGCATTTCCAATCAATGTCTTTACCTTTTATAAAGTAGGGATGTCATTCCCCATCAATCATATGTCATTTACATATAATATGAGGAATGTCACTATGCTCCAACTAACCTTGTTATACACACATGGTTCATAATCATTTTGAATGAAGCCAAACTCTTTGTTTGTCTCATCAAAATGAAGATTCCATCTCAGAGATGCTTGCTTCAGTCCATAGATTGACCTTAGTAGCTTACAGACTTTATTTGCAAACTTTGGATTTATAAAACCCTCAGATTGTGTCATATACTCATCATCAACAAGATTCCCATTAAGGAATGCGGTTTTAACATCCATCTGCCGAATCTCATAGTCATGATAAGCTATAATAGCAAGCATGATCCTGATGGACTTAACCATGTCCACTGGAGAAAAGGTTTTGTCATAGTCAACACCTTGAACTTGTTTAAAACCCTTTGCAACCAATCTACCCATATAGGTTTGAACTTTTCCATCCATGTCAGTCTTCTTCTTGAAGACCCATCTGCACCTTATGGATTTTACCCCTTCAGGTGGATCCACCAAAGTCCATACTTTGTTGGTATACATGGATTCCATCTCAGATATCATGCCCTCAAGCCATTTCTCATACTGTGGTCCCTCTATAACATCTTGGTAGGTTATTGGCTCATCATCTATGACCAATTCACTACCTTCCTGAGATAGAAGATATCAAATTCTTTTAGGGTCAAGGTGTGTCCTATTAGATCTATGAGGTTCATGTGTTACTTGAGGAATTTGAGATTCCACAACAATTTTTGATTCTCTTTGTTCCTCTTATTCATCTATTAGGTCAATGTTCTATTGTTGCTCTTGAACCACTTTGAGTTCCACTTTCCTCCCACTAATTCCTTTGTAAATGAAATCCATCTCAAGGAATGCAGCATCCCTGGAAACAAACACTTTGTTGTCATATTGGGAATAAAAGAGATATCCTCTTATTTCATTAGGATATCCAATAAAATAACATTTATTAGATTTAGGACCACGCTTATCAGAAAATGTTCTCTTAACATATGTTTCGCATCCCCAAATTCTCATAAAAAACATTTTGTGACGTTTCCCATGCCATATCTCATATGGTGTCTTTTGAACTGATTTAGATGGTACTTGGTTTAGTGTAAACACGACAGTTTCTAGAGCATACCCCAATAAGGTAGTTAGAAGCTCATCTAAACCCATCATTGATCACACCATATCTAACAATGTGTGATTCCTTCTTTTTGACACACCATTATGCTAAGGTGTTCCAGGTGGAGTCCATTGGGATACAATCCCATGGGTTTTAAGAAGGTTCTCAAACTCTTGGTTTAAGTATTCTCCACCTCAATTGGAATGAAGTGACTTAATATTTTTACCAAGTTGGTTCTGTAATTCATTCATAAACTCCTTGAACTTTTCAAGAGTTTCTGACTGATGTTTCATTAAATAAACATAGCCATACCTACTGAAGTCATTAGTGAAGGTAATGAAGTATTGATACCCACCTCTAGTGCTTGTTCTAAAAGGTCCACACACATCAGTATGTATGAGTCCTAATAGATCACTAGCCCTCTCATTGTTACCAGTGAAAGGGGTTTTAGCCATCTTTCCCAACAAATAAGATTCACATGTCTCCATTGATTCTAGATCAAAAGAGACTAGATAACCATCCTTATGGAGTCTAGATATGTGTTTCTCATTTATATTCCCTAGATGACAATGCCAAATGTATGTTTTGTTTGATTTGTTGAGTTTTATTATTTTGGTATTTATGTTATAAACATATGTCTTTAGATCTAACAAATAAAGACCATAAGACATTGGGGCATTTCCATAAAAGATCCCATCTTTTGAAATAGAACATCGACCATTTTTAGTATGGAATTTAAATGCATCCTTGTCCATAAAAGATATATAAATGATGTTTCTATTTATAGCAATTTCATAATAACATCTCTTTAACTCTATTACAAGCCCTATGGGCAGATATATAGTATAGGTTCCAACTGCATTGGCCACAACTCTTGTTCCATTAGTAACTCACAGTTCCACCTTGCCTTTTCCCAAATGCCTTCTTTCTGTCAGATCTTGCATATGAGAACATATGTGAGATGCACATCTGGTATCTAGTACCCATGATGAAGAAGTAGATAGGTTTATCTCAATAATGTATATACGTGAAGTGGAGATTACCAACCCCATCTTCTTCTTCATGAATGCCTTCAAGTAAAAAGGATGAGTTCCTCTTATACTTCTCTTTCTCCTAATTTTGAGTGTTGAAGATTTGCATTTGGGCTCGACCTCTGAACACTTCTTGTCCTTGATTTGATCCTTGGACTCATCTCTGCTAATCATCATCACAGGTTTTCCCTTCTTCAATTTTGCTTCAACATGAATCAACATGGCAAGCAAGTCTGACATGTGGTCTGCCACATTATTCACATGATTCCATGCAATAAAGATCCTATATGATTCTAGAAATAACTTTAGAATCATATTTGTATCCAACCTTGGCTCAAGGTGAATCCCAATTCTTCAATATGATACACATGTCCAATCATATTGAGCACCTGTTCTGCTACTTGGGTTCCTTTTGTCATCTTAGACTCAAGTAGCACCTTTTGGATATCGTCCCTTTCCTTCTTTGTAAGGCCAAGTGTCACTTTCTTAAGATGTTTTACCATCTCAAGAACACTCATGTCCTCACACTGGTCATGAACTCATAGTTCGTGGAGATAAGAATAAGGTACTTTATCTCTAAGACATCATTGGCATGCTTCCAGTAAGCATCTACTTGTGCCCTAGGTGCATCAGGAGTAGTATTTCTGGAACTACTTTATCAAGGACGTAGATCTTGCGCTCTTCACTAAGAACCCTTCTAAAAATCCAAAACCAATTGTGGAAATTTGTCCCATAAAGTTTGTCCCTTTTAAGGACCAATTGCAATATGGATTTGTTCATCATTTGATTCTATAAGAGAAAATTTGCATTTGTTAAAACTTTTGATTTGATTTGAAAATTTGATGATATTAGTTAGGTCTTTGATTATTATCGCTCCCACTATTTTAATTAAATTTGATAGCCCTCACATATCAATTTGGAATATTGTAGCATACAATAATCTAGTGGTCCAGATCCAAGATAATTCAACTGTGGCATGATAAACATTGCAAAACACAGTCAATTACTAAGGTAGGTAACTTTTACCAATTGCATCATATGCAATTCTGATAAGATGATATGTGCAACTCCTTGAATACTCATATGCATTATTCTGGGATTAGACTCTATAGGAATCACCAATTTAATCCTAACCCAATAGCCAACATAATAGATATGCACCCTACAAAGGCAGAACCTACATATCTACCGGTACACTTCCATGAGATAGATGGTACACCATGCGAAGGCGTAACATACGCTTGGTAGATCAAGATTTTTATGTGGTTTGTTGTTGGAAAGCATCTAACACTTAATATAATTTTTATTTGATGGATTTTATATTTATAAATACATATATTTTATCCAATCACCACATATATAGTACATATAATATATATTCTATATCCCACAACAAAAACATGCAATAAATGAAAGCAATGATTATGGCCAGCCTAATGTAATTCCTTGGAGCCACAAGGAATTACCACATCCTAAGTCTACATCATATGCATAAACCTATTTTTAATGAAGATCATTTCTTTCTTAATCTAGGTTGATCGGTTCAACCCTTGAACCGATAGGCTCTCCTCCTGGTCAGTCATTTGGTCATCTTACCATTCGACTGGTTTTTCTGTCCACCATTTGGTGGCTCCTCCAGCCAATCGGTTGGGTCTACTAGCTGGTCAGTTTGGCTCATCCTTCTGGTCCTCCTCGGTCTTCCAGCCAGTTGGCACATCTTGAACATATTTCTTCTTTGTCATAAAATGAAAGTAAACTATCCTAATTTTACATATTTATTGAGAAACCTTGAGTTACATTAGAAGAGAGCAAGGGTAGGAAAGAATTAACTTTTACATTGGAAAGATAAGATAGAGTCTCAATACAGAAATCGAGATAACAAGATAAAACAACCACACAACCATGCACAAATAATAGGGGTTATTTTCCATAAACATGCTACACATCCACCATCAAAACCGCTTTTAGGGTGATGCGTGTAAATTGCTTATATATCATAAGTATATTAGTTTGGGAGTATCATGATATTTGATTGGATTAGATTTTTTTTCATCACATGCAATAATAGAATGAAAAAACCCAAATATGATCATATCGAATATCCCGTAATATAGTAATTTGACCTTGTCTCTGATACCACTATAGAGAAATATAGCTATAGAATAGGTAGAGGAAATTTTTTTTATCTACCATATTCCCCATAAACCAAAAGATTGTGTCAATAACTATAAGATGAGAAGGATGTTTTAGAGGATATACCTAGTCCTGGAGAAAGTCCAGCAACATCTCCTCATCGTTGTAGATGCACAACTATTGACTAGTTGCTCTTGGGCAATGTCTGTGCAGCTCATGGTCTTCACCACAGACAACAGATTGGAACAATGTCTACAAGGGCTCATGCGGTCTCACCATGGATTGCAGGTTGACATTGTCCTTCTAGGAGCAACCAAAGGACTTCTACCTCTAGAGTAGTCCATATAGACCACCTAGAACTCCTTTCGACCTACTAGAATTGACTGGAAAGAGTTGTCCCTCTTTTTGGCATACTAGTCACCAACTTTCTCTCCCACAACAATGATCCTCAGTTGTTCTCTCCCTCGCTATCCCTCCCTTTGATGGGTAGGACTTGCTTGGGCTCTCTATTGGATACCACAACTAGAGAGGAAAACAATTGTCAGAGTAACTGATTCTTAATTATTTGTGTTGAACTTTAGGAAACCCCCAATACCCCTCTATTTATAGGTGGGGTTTGGGTCAGGGTTCCCAATCTATGCGGGAGTGGAAGGAATCGGAAGATCTTGAATTTTCACAAACTAAGACCACCAAAATAGTCATTTGGCAAACCAGACAATCATCTGGCACGTGAGACAGTCGTCTCACATTGCTATATGATAATTTCACAGTTTCCCAATTGCATCTGAATTTGGCAATTTTGAATCCAATTAATGCACAAGATGACGTCAACACTAATTCCTTGTTGCAATCGAATTTTCCCTGAACCGAGTGATCTTGTACATGCAAGGTGGGCATCTCACTCACCTAGATGGTCGTCTGGTGACCCAAGCTAAGCCAATTGGTTCAACAGATTGAATCGATCAGTTCACACCTGTAAAGACCAAGTCTCTACTATTAAACATGATAAAGAAATACATCAAATGTGTGGCAGCGGAAGAAATAAAACTTGACTTTATTCAAAATGTATAAAGAGTACATTACAAAAATTTCCCAAATGGGAGTACAACTTTATAAAATCATTGGATCTATGTAGAGGAAGACTTAAACTAAAACAACTTGTCTCCACAAACAACATAACAACAATTTATGCAACTAGTCCAAACTATCTAGATGTGTAAGATCTCCTTAGCCTTAGGCAGGTTCACCATGCTTCCATGCACACTCTGATCCTAATCTGGGTTGTTGAGATCACCCAGCAAGAGATAGATAAAAATATATGTGTTATTCAAGAGAAATAGGACAATTAAATAATCTAAAGCATTGCAATATAAAAGATTCTCTACACTAAGAGATTTTAAAAGGAATGAGGCAAGTATATGAATAAGAGAGAGAAGACTGCCATAATAAATCACCACAATAATAACCACATAGCATGAATATATTAAGACACAAAGTCATCTCAATGTAGGGTGAGGCACCTATCGGACCTCACCAAGTGGCAGGGGGACTAAAACCCCAATGCCTATATAAAGTGGCAGGGGAACTAAAACCCCATTGCCTAAAATAAAATGGCAGGGGGACTAAAACCCCAATGCCCGACAGGAGGACTAAAACCTCAGTGCCCTATGGGTGGTTTATACTCATGTACACTACATTGTCATTTGGCCTAAAATGCATCATGCTTAATAGTTCACTTGGCAGTAGTGAAAATATAAAAGTAACATTTGCATCATAGCATTAGGGAATTAAACCCACGAATAAACCACATAAAGGATCCAACATAGGCTATAGCAAGATTTAAGCATTTCAAAGTATATGAGCCAACATATGTAGTAGCAAGATTCACATGTTTCAAATGAATGAGCCACAATGTCCTTAGAAGCATCAAATAAGTAAAGATCCAAATAAAGACATTTAGGAGGATATCAAGGCTACCACAAAATGTTTGTAGGGTTGGATAAGACCCAACTAAAGGATTTGGGTCGTTTGCACATAGATTTCCACTTCATGCATTCCACACATATAATAGGTATCACATACACAAATAAGTATCACATACCAAAATAGGATCCACATACCTGATCTAGATTCATTACTATTACTTTCACCAATCATATTGTTTCACTTCCATTTTCCCTAGTTATAAACATTACACATGTATTAGTATATATTAAGGCATAAAGCATAGGAAAAACCCTAATTCTGGAACTTATTTTCAAAACCACAATTTAAGGTTCAAAACCTAGTCCAATCGATTAATCACATTCTCCTGATTAAGAAAACATCTTTTATTTCCCAATTTGGAGTTAACATGAATTAAATACACATTTTAGATCATTTAATATAATTAAATAGGTATCTAAAGAAAACTTCGAAAAAGGAATCATAATTGGGACTGAAGAACCATAAAATCAGATTCTACATGAAAAATCCTTTCTAATGACTATTTATTTGCATTTTTCTAACCATGGATCGATTTACTATGAATTAAGTAAAATCAACCAATCAGAATGCAAGAAAACCATAGCGTGACAATAATTTAAATGAAAATGCAATTCGATGTAAGTAGTAGGTGAAATGACCAAAATGCCCATGCATTTAAAATGAAATCAACTAAAATATTGAGGGCACTACTGTCATTCACATATAACATAACTCGTTGGTGAGGAAAAATAAAATAAGAGGGAAAGGACAGAAATGCCCATGCCAATTTCATTAACAGATTGAAGGGGCAGGGGTACCCTTGTCATTTGCTTTTTGAGATTCTACCTGCTCTTGCCATGGTGATGACATGCTACTGGAGGTCTAGCTTCACGATGCAACTCATTGTTCTGGGTGTGGGGATGCACGATAACATCAGGGATGAGTTCCTTAGCTTCCTGCGGACTCAGCGATCCCCAGAACAAGGCCATCCATGGCCTAGGTCATCAGAACCTGACCGGAGCAGGGGAGGTCGATAAGAAGGGCAAAACCCAAGAAGACAAACTTGATACTATCAAATGGGGCCATCAGCACCCTCGCGGAGGCTGTGCGAGCCAAAAGCAAGAGTCGCCAGTGGCAGAGGAGCACTAGAGTAGAGAAATGCAGGGTGCTGACGAAGGCATAATGGCAGCTATAGGATACACTGACTGGGGCGACCACAAGGCAAATTGAGAGTGGGGAGATGGAGAGGGGCGGACGAAGATGCTTAAAGACACTTCAATTGGACCAAGCACGGTCCAGGCAGCGAGCAGCACGACGAGGTTTCCAGGGAAGTGGGCGGAGTAGGTCAAGGTGACTCGGACAAGGTTAGGTAGAATTGGAGGGAGAGGAGTAAGGTTCGGAGCATGAGGGTGCTCGATGAGCCCTTAAATTGGCGGGAGGGGAGCTATGGCTCCCTCTGCAACTCCTCAGTATAGAGGAGGAGGCGGCCCAGGTTGGGAACTTCTCACACATAGTGAGGTAGGCGATAAGGTTGGGGTCCAAAGCAGTGTCTCGACGAGGTGAATTCATCGCACGAAACATCAACAAAAACAGTGAAGCGGAGGAAGAGATCGGGTCGGAGGAGTTCGATGGTCGGCTCTGTTTGAGTGACTGGAGGTGGAAGAAGGCCTAAGAGCCGTTGGATCTCTCAAATGTTAACCATGGGCCATCAGATGGGCGAGTAGGTGAGGAGTTGGGTGCATGAAAAAATAATTCGCCAGACTATAGCGTTACCAACGAAATAAATGATATTAATTGATTCGATTCATCTCCAAAAGTTAAACTATATCAAAAGCGTATAAAAATGATTTGAGGGGTCAAATGAAGTCCAAAAGCCACCAAATTTGAACCATTATCTCAAATTAAAGTCTAGAACAATGCTATGCAATTATATTCACGTTTTACTCATTATTTGGCCCTTAATAAATATATTGCTCATTAAATTGTATATTAATATATTAGAATGAATGAGTTATATGAAAAGACTTCTTTTAATGGATTATGTGAGTAAAATTCGAGATATCCATCCATTATTAGCTTTAAGAACAAAATATCATCATTACATTCTATTTTGATATATTATTATCATTTTTTAGGAGAGAGAAGGAAATTAGGTTAATTACACTCATAATTAATTCTATTACATATTTTTGCTCATATCTTATCCAAAAAGATATAAGAGCTCCAAATTAACACTATCCACTTATTATCTCTCATAAAACTCCATTTTGCATTATTGGTCCTTAATTATTGCCTTAAGTGGGTTATTTGTGTAAACACCCCTTTATTACCATAAATGGGGGTAAAATGGAATTTCACCATCATTAATGCTCAAATTGCACATAGAGTCCAAAAATGATTCAAAAGGATGGGAAATTTATGAAAAAGGTCCAAATGGACTAGAAGGCCAAGAAAAGCTCAAAAGTGGGTAAATTGCAAAGAAGACCCTAGATTTCAGCATGTTACAACACTCCACCCCTTAAAGAGGATTTCATCCCCGAAATCACAATAAGAGGGAAGAGAGGGTGAGTGTGCAACATCCCAACCTTAAACAACTAGGTGGGTACTAAAAGCTCTACACATAGGCCAAGTCTTACTTAGGTTTCCACAAAATGTTTGAACTTTTATCAAACTCAACATAATTAACATTTTTGTCTTATTAGCATAATCTCCATCATGAAGAGGCATCATATTTATTATACCATCACTTGTGCCACATTTTATTCAAAAAAAGTTACATCTCAACATTATATCATATGTATTTCCCTCATCAAGGGTTTTAAGCACAATTAGGGTTTACTAAGCCATTTCAACATTAAGAGGTGCATTAGATCACAAACCTTAATAACTTAATATTATTTTCCTTTAACCTCTTAAAACTATCATGTAGAATTATCACAAATTATTTGTAGAAAAAGTTAATACTATCCAACAAGTTATTAAGCCTATAATAATTCCAAATAATGTCACATAAATGGCTTATACCTAAGTTACATATTGTCACAACATCTTTCATACTCATATCCAAGACATCATTAATCATTTTCGTCCATTACACTTCATATTATAAATTATACATATTTTAATTCACATTAGGCATTTATGAATATTTATGTGAACCCAATTATTCATTATCATGTTTGAGTCATTATATGCATTTTAGTGAATAGGATGTAACCCATTAAATATTAATGAATTAATTCATATATCAAGTTATGATGAGGTGTTCATTAGAGAACAAGGTGATATACCTTACATATATTGATACCTTTCTGACTATAATCCATTTATATGTATCAAGGTATATTATGTGATGATGACACCTAATGTCACAAATGTATCATGAAGGGCATTAAGGATATATATATGTATATGTTGTCAAATCTAGATGATTAAATATTAGGGTTTAGGTCAGCATGATCATTACATGTTAAAGCATCCTTAGGGTTCATTATCCATACACATTTTACCATTAGGGTGGCATAGTCAACATTATTATGTGCATCAAGAATATGTGAAGGTTCAAGCATATGAACTATCTCTATATGACTTACTACATATGCATCTGTGTATAAACAAACAAGTTGAATTACAAGTATAATGTGTTTGGTAAATTCTTGTTCACATAAGTTATTATGTACATATGACCACATAGATAGGTCTTCTAACTCTAAAGGTATTTGATTTTACTTTTAATTGGGATTCCATCCCCCTAAAAAGGGATTTCGTCCTCGAAATCAGATTTGCAAAACCAAATAGGGTACCAACACCATTACCCTCACTCCACCCCTTAAAGGGTCAACTAAGTCAAACTAAGCTAAGGGTAAATGGGTACATAAAAATCAACACTAAAATGATTTACTAACCAAGCTTCATGATGTAACATAGGGTACACTAAACCATAAACATAGGAGTATAAGGTATTTAAGGATGACTTTTATGTAAGAGATCAAATCATCACTTATGGTTTTCCTAAGGTATTCAACAATTAGGCAACATGCCCAAAGATAGACTATTTCGAGCTGTCTGTATCAGATCAGGCCAGGCTAGGTCATATAAGCTCAGGAGTCCTCGTTACCAAGCTAGTAGGGCGGAGGAAAATTTTTCCAGCCCCCAAGATCTGACCCTTTCTAGACACCATCACTTCAACTTCTTGCTCTAATAGCTACTCATTAGACAATTCACCAAGAAGTTGACAAATTTTATTTCTAATATGAAATTATTATAATCCTAAATCAAACTTTCATGCTAGGTCAACTCTAAGGTGAAAAACTTTCTATAGGGAAACTATATATGATAAGGGTTCTATCTAGGAGACAATTTTGAATTAGTCAAGAATTCGACTACCTTGATGCTCTGTTACCATGCTATAAAGACTAAGTCTCTATTATTAAACATGATAAACAAATACATCAAATGTGTGGCAGCGGAAGAAATAAAACTTGACTTTATTCGAAATGTATACAGAGTAAATTACAAAAAATTCCCAAATGGGAGTACAACTTTATACAAGCATAGGATCTAGGTAGAGGAAGACTTAAACTAAAACAACTTGTCTCCACAACCAACATAACAACAATTTATGCAACTAGTCCAAGCTATCTAGATGTGCAAGATCTCCTTAGCCTTAGGCAGGTTCACCAAGCTTCCATGCACACTCTGATCCTAATCTAGGTGGTTGGGATCACCCAACAAGAGATAGATAAAAATGTATGTGTTATTCAAGAGAAATAGGACAATTAAATAATCTAAAGCATTGCAATATAAAAGATTCTCTACACTAAGAGATTTCAAAAGGAATGAGGCAAGTATATGAATAAGACAGAGAAGACTACCATAATTAATCACCACAATAATAATCACATAGCATGAATATATTAAGACACAAAGTCATCTCAATGTAGGGTGAGGCACCTACCGGACCTCACCAAGTGGCATGGGGACTAAAACCTCAGAGCCTATATAAAGTGGCAGGGGGACTAAAATCCCAGTGCCTAATATAAAATGGCAGGGGGACTAAAACCCTAGTGCCCGACAGGAGGACTAAAACCTCAGTTCCCTATGGGTGGTTTGTACTCATGTACACTACATTGTCATTTGGCCTAAAATACATCATGCTTAATAGTTCACTTGGCAGTAGTGAAAATATAAAAGTAACATTTGCATCATAGCATTAGGGAATAAAACCCACGAATAAACCACATAAAGGAGCCAACATAGGCTATAGAAAGATTTAAGCATTTCAAAGTATATGAGCCAACATATGTAGTAGCAAGATTCACATGTTTCACATGAATGAGCCACAATGGCCTTAGAAGCATCAAATAAGTAAAGATCCAAATAAAGGCATTTAGGAGGATATCAAGGCTAGCACAAAATGTTTGTAGGGTTGGATAAGATCCAACTGAAGGATTTGGATTGTTTGCACATAGATTTCACCTTCATGCATTCCACACATATAATAGGAATCACATACACAAATAAGTATCACATACCAAAATAGGATCTGCATACCTGATCTAGATTCATTACCATTACTTTCACCAATCATATTGTTTCACTTCCATTTTCCCTAGTTATAAACATTACACATGTATTAGTATATATTGAGGCATAAAGCATAGGAAAAACCCTAATTTTGGAACTTATTTTCAAAACCACGATTTAATGTTCAAAACCTAGTCCAATCGATTAATCACATTCTCCTGATTAAGAAAACATCTTTTATTTCCCAATTTGGAGATAACATGAATTAGATACACATTTTAGATCATTTAATATAATCAAATAGGTATCCAAAGAAAACTTCGAAAAAGGAATCATAATTGGGACTCAAGAACCATAAAATCAGATTCTACATGAAAAATCCTTTCCAATGACTATTTATTTGCATTTTTCTGACCATGGACCGATTTACTATGAATTAAGTAAAATCAACCAATCAGAATGCAAGAAAACCATAATGTGAGAGTAATTTAAATGAAAATGCAATTCGATGTAAATAGTAGGTGAAATGACCAAAATTCCCATGTGTTTAAAATGAAATCAACTAAAATATTTAGGGCACTACTATCATTTGCATATAACATAACTCGTTGGTGAGGAAAAATAAAATAAGAGGGGAAGGACGGAAATGTCCATGCCAATTTAATAGGCAGATTGAAGGAGCAGGGCTACCCTTGTCATTTGCTTGTCGGGATTCTACCTACTCTTGCCATGGCGAAGGCATGTTACTGGAGGTCTAGCTTTACGATGCAGCTCATTGTTCTGGGTGTGGGGATGCACGATAACATCATGGATGAGTTCCTTAGCTTCCCACAGACTCAACGATCCCAAGAATAAGGCCATCCATGGCCTAGGTCGTCAAAACCTGACCGGAGCAGGGGAGGTCGCTAAGAAGGGAAAAACCAAAGAAGACGAACTGGATACTATCAACTGGGGCCATCAACACCCTCACAGAGGCTGTGCGAGCCAAAAGTAAGAGTCGTTGGCGGCAAAGGAGCACTAGAGTGGAGAAATGTAGGGTGCCGGTGAAGGCATAGCGACGAATATAGGATACACTGACTGGGGCAACCACAAGGCAAATTGAGAGTGGGGAGATGGAGAGGGGTGGTCGAAGATGCTTAAAGACACTTCAATTGGACCAAGCATGGTCAAGGCAGTGAGCAGCACGACGAGGTTTCTGGGGAAGTGGGTGGAGTAGGTCAGGGTGACTCAGGCAAGGTTAGGTAGAATTGGAGGGAGAGGAGTAAGGTTCGGAGCCTGAGGGTGCTCGATGAGCCCTTAAATAGGCGGGAGGGGAGCTATGGCTCCCTTTGCAACTCCTCAGTGGAGAGGAGGAGGTGGCCTAGGTCGGGCATTTCTTGCACATTGCGAGGTAGGCGATAAGGTTGGGGTCCAAAGTAGTGTCTCGATGAGGAGAATTCATTGCACGAAACATCAACGAAAATGGTGAAGCGGAGGAAGAGATCGGGTCGAAGGAGTTCGACGGTCGGCTCTGTTTGAGTGACCGGAGGTGGAAGAAGGCCTAAGAGCCGTTGGATCACTCAAACGTTAACCATGGACCATCAGATGGGCGAGTAGGTGAGGAGCTGGGTGTGTGACAAAATAATTCGCCAAACTATAGCGTTACCAATGAAATAAATGATATTAATTGATTCGATTCATCTCCCAAAGTTACACTATATCAAAAGCGTATAGAAATGATTTGATGGGTCAAATGAAGTCCAAAAGCCACCAAATTTGAACCATTAGCTCACATTAAAGTATAGAACAATGCTATGTAGTTAGATTCTCGTTTTACCCATTATTTGGCCCTTAATAAATATATTTCTCATTAAAGTGTATATTAATATATTAGAATGAATGAGTTATATGAAAAGACTTCTTTTAATGGATTATGTGAGTAAAATTCGAGATATCCATCCATTATTAGCTTTAAGAACAAAATATCATCATTACATTCTATTTTGATATATTATTATCATTTTTGAGGAGAGAGAAGGAAATTAGGTTAATTACACTCATAATTAATTCTATTACATATTTTTGCTCATATCTTATCCAAAAAGATATAAGAGCTCCAAATTAACATTATCCACTTATTATCTCTCATAAAACTCCATTTTGTATTATTAGTCCTTAGTTATTTCCTTAAGTGGGTTATTTGTGCAAACACCCCTTTATTACCATAAATGGGGGTAAAATGGAATTTCACCATCATTAATGGTCAAATTGCACATAGAGTCCAAAAATGATTCAAAAGGATGCAAAATTTATGAAAAAGGTCCAAATGGAATAGAAGGACAAGAAAATCTCAAAAGTGGGTAAATTGCAGAGAAGACCCTAGATTTCAGTATGTTACTACACCTCAGTTTGGGCAGAATTTAGCCAATTCAATTTCTGATCAGCCTGACGATCCAAATGCCTTGTATCAACTCTTGAGCTGACCGTCTGACACTCCATACGGTTGTATCATTTGATAGAGCTAATCATCTTGCAGTGTAGCCAGTTGATATTGTTACATGAGCTGAATACCTAAACACATAATCAATCAATTCAGTCTCCGTTCATGATTAAACTCCTCTTCTAGGTCAAGACCAATGCGTGACCCTATAGGTCCCATATCACATTTGTTGTGAATGTCCATAACTAACTTATGACATTAAAAGCAAAGAGTGGTGTCTATTCACACATTAGTGCTACCCAAGTGAATGGAAAGTTGGGGAACGACTTCAACCTACAATTTGTGCTTGATGTGAAAGTGTTTGTATAATTCCTTTGTCATTGATATACAAATTAAATTTAAGGAATGGAGCAATCACCCTCTTCAACATTCAATCTATCTCTTGAAGCAGAGTAGACTATCTGAGATATATGTGAGCTCAATATCATATATTGACTCACATGTGCATGGTCATGCATTTATCAAACTTGCTAATCAAGAGGCCTTAGATATCATACTCCCTTAGGAGGGGAAAATACCATATCTATCACTCAAAGTCAATCCCCATGTGTCACAGTCACCCAATCATCACCATTATAACAATCCATGTTTCAAGATTGTGTTTGATGATGCCAAAGCATACCGAACAACATGTGATGAGCATAGTGATTTCAGGTACCACCATCACTATGACAGTTGACTATGACTATCATGGTAATGGTTTCCATGTGTCAGTCTCATGGTGGGTTTGTCCGATACACTATTCTCTAACATGTATTTGGGTTCTTAGTTTGATATAGTCATATCATGACTAAAGACACTCTATCATCAATCAACTCATACTCTGATCTTATATGGCATTATTGTCTATCAACCTTCCACAATAATAACCGATCAGGGACATAATGAGGATATATATGTACTATTAGCATTCGTATGATCTCATTTCCCCAAGTCACACACTTGAAGACACATGCCATTGAGTAATATAATTCTCTAGACATTTATAATGTTACATCATTATCTCATGATTGAATTAAATGGAAGCTTGCCTTTATTTATTAATCAAATAAAATACAATTTATGCCATTACAATCATCATATGATTGGCTCTCTGGGCATACATACCAAGTATGTGGGTATAACAGACCCGACAGATGCCAATATGTAGTAAACATAGTTTGGAGAAGACATTTAAGATCCTAAACATCCTGTATTAGGGTAAGATGAAGCATGCAATTTACCTTTTAAAGGGTAGTGCTGGCCATAGGCGGGCCGTAGAAGAATAGAAGAAACCAGGAGTGGTAGTGAGTTGGGAAGAGTTTTAGTGAAAGTTTGTGAGCTTCTACTTCCCTAAGATGTATCTGGATGTGAAGACAACCCAGTTCAAAGGCTTGCGCTAAGGGTTGTTGTCTATCAATGATTCTAAGGTAAGGTTTATGGAGTTGTTGAGGTTCCATCCTCACATGGAAACCTCATAGAAGGAGAGGATCTGGAGTTTTGAGAAGCGTCGGAACTCTGAGTTGTCTAAAAAATCATTGACTTTGCAGAATAGGGATAAGTTCTTTACCTTTGTGGATTCAGTGAGGAGGATTGAGAGGTCATATGTGGAGAAGCGAGAAGCCAATGCTAGCAAGAGGCCAACTCAGTTCCAAGGATAATCATATGGAAGCTTCAAGAAGCCAAGGTTTACATATCCATACTACCAACATTCATAGTAGAAGTTGACTTTTTTGAGCCGAGAGCATGAGTACTTCCACAATTGTCCCTAGTAAAGGAAGGGGTTGCAACTCTCTTCCAATAGGGGTAAACAATTCAACTTCAATGTTAGTGACATGGTCGTCTAGGCCATAATATGACTATATGGCCTATTTCAAGTGTGGACAACTCAGGCATGTTAGGTGGTCCTTCCCCATAAAGGACGAGGAGGTGACACAATAGCTGAGCTAGATTCAGAGGGGCTTGCAACAACAACAATAGTATAAAACTAGTGGTGGTAAAGGATGTGTCCAGACATCACAGGTAGGATCATCAAGATCAGCTAGCAGAGGGAGAGGACGACAACAGGTGATGTCTAGATTTTATGCCATGAGTTAGCCAAAAGGAGTGGTCAATCCATGGTCCATGACATGTCAAACGGAACTTTTTCATTCTGATGTTAAATAGAATTGTTTCATTCTAACTTATCTGCTTCTTCTTTTGTATTTGTTTTGGTTGAGCTAGGGGCAACACACATTCATCACTAGAGAGGTGATAATTAGTTGTTATCTACCTATTTGTAGTAGATCTGGTAGCCTCTTTCTTGAAAGCCCTTTAGTAGGTTCCTCTATGTTGTGGGAGGTGTGTCCATCCTGTGTTCCTTTTTTCTCAAGATGCAACATTCAATTGGATCTCATGCCACATGACATGCATGGATTCAAAGTGATCCTATGGATGGATACCATGGAGAGGTACAAGGTTGTTTTGGAATGTAGTTCCAAGGTTGTGGCATTCTATGATGGGGATGTCTCTTGGACCTTCCAAGAAGATAGGAAGATTCTTCTGACTTGTTACTACCGACTGGATCCTTTTGAACCAAGTGGGTTCGGGGACCCTCCCTTTTCACACACAACATGACCTCGCAAAACCAGAATCAGGGCGAAGGGTATTGCGATGAGGGGGAAGATTAGGAGAAGGAGCAACTGATGTGGGTGAAGAAGATGCCGCCTGACTTCATCACACCCACATGAGTCGAAGGGTGGTGGAGGATTTGGGTGGCAAGCTGAGGAGGTAGGATGCCCAATCTGGGCCTCGTGGTAGTGCAAGTAAAAAATAGATGAAATGGCAAGGAAATGAGGGCTTTTGAGGCTGAGAGCAAGCATGATTCGGGGAGTGTTAGCAAGGTATGGTGTATGCGGTCCTTGGGAGGTGTTTATATAGTGTTCGGGGCTAGGTTTAAGGCTAAAAGGAGTTGGGGTAGTAGTCATCACCGTCGGAAGGAGATGGAGGAGTGAGGAAATCACTTTGGAGGATGAAGAGAGAAAAACAAGTTATCAAAGTAGGGTTTGATCAATTTGAAATTGTGAGTAGATCATTTTCGTTTGGTTAGAATTTCAAAATGAGATCAAGAGCACGAGATTGCTCAATTGGGTTGCATTAACACCTCCCCGCAATCAGTGGGAGGTTGATGACGACCATGTGGCCATTGGATTGTGCCTAGAGCTACAAGTGGAAGATCCAAGGGCTGTGGTTCACCCCTGATCCCTTGCTTGGATCGCTGACATGGCAAAGCCAAGAGAAAGAGCAGATAAAAGGAAAATAAAGGGATTTTCTATACATAAACTTCAATAATTCATAGAAAATCGTAAGAAAGTCCAAATGACATGAAATTTGGACCATAGCTTCACTAATATATGGAGAATATTTAGAAAAAGTTAGAAAATCAAAAGATGATCTTTGATGGACCAATTTACTTCATTTTAAAAAGTGACAAATAAATTAAATATGTGGTGTCACAAAGTGTATAAAATTCACATTGATCACCATATTTGGGCATGAATAACATCTTTGTCAAGAGCTAGAGATATTGAGGTAGCACCAGCTATATGTCAAATTCAGTAAGTGAGAGTTCTATTTGGTTGAGGTATCTTTTTTGGGTCATGTCAAATGTGCTAAGGGTGCTTGTGTAGACCAGATGAAGGTGGAGTCTGTGTCGGAGTGGGAGCATCCCAAGACACCGACTGAGGTCCAAAGCTTGCTAGGTCTGGTAGGTTACTACAAGAGGTTCATAAAGAATTTTAGTGTTGTAGTGTTACCTTTGACCAAGTTGACTAGGAAGGGTATTCTTTTTGTCTAGGATGACATGTGTCAACGTTCTTTCTAGTTGTTGAAGGAGAAATTTACCAGTACTCTAGTGTTAGTGCTGCCAAAGCAAGGGAAAGGCTGCAATGTTTTTTGTGATGCTTCAAAGAATGGCTTGGGATGTGTGCTGATGCTGGACAAGAACACCATTTATTTTTCTTTGTGACAACTTAAGAAACATGAGGAGAAATATCCAACTCATGACCTAGAGTTAGTCGCTATAGTTCTTTCCTTGATGTTTTAGAGACACTATTTGTATAGAGATAAGTGTCAGATCTTCATAGATTACAAGAACCTTTAGTATATCTTCTCAAAGTAGGAGCTGAATATGAGGAAGAGAATCTGGATGGAGTTGATCAAAGACTATGACCACACTATAGACTATCATCCAGGGAAGGAAAATGTGATGCTTGATGTACTGAGCAGGAAGCCATCTTCATCATTATCTACAGATAAAGCACACTTATATGCCATGGCGTGTTGTAGGCGAGACATGTTAGTATTGCTTCGAAAGATTAATGTATAGTTGGAGGTTTCCTTGTTGGAAGGTTTGTTGGCACAGTTGTAGGTTAAGCTGTCATTAATACAACAGAATAGAGATGTATAGAATAATGATATAAAACATCATATCAGAGTTTGGGAGAAAAAAGCATGATAGTTTCCATGAGTTAGATGATGGGATAATTGTTGGGTATTGTGGAGAAAACATGCGCGGCGGAAGCAACAAAAAAATTCCACACAAACCAAAATAGGATCTCGTCAACAACAACATATTTAGAAAGAGTGTTTTTGGGATATACCTTATTGCAGAGCAAGTCCGGCGATATCCTGATGCATGATGGTGTGCAACGTTACTGGCCTACATAGACAGAACTTCTCTCCCATTTACTGAGCGCATCGCAGGAAGATCTGGTGGTGCTCCTTTCGTGTGGTGATGTATGCCACTCGTAGTGCGTATAGATGGTCATAGACGTCCTCTGAATGTAGGCGTCTCAGCATCTACGTCTCTACTTCGTCCACACAGATGGATTGGAACTCCACGTCATACTTCCTAAGCCGGTGGGAAGGAGCCATCTCTGTGCGGCAGCGTGCTAGTGTCGTGGTGCTCTCCTTTCTCTCCAGAGGACGGTGATGGCTAGGGTTTACGTACGTGAGCATAAACTAAAAAGCCTCTCTCAATATCTTATATAGATATCGACCGTCAAGACCCTTTAAATAGGAGGTGAAAGGAAGTAGGGTTTCCTAAACCCATCGGTAAATAGAAACACTGCGTTAATTAAAATGCTCATGGATTAATTAGAATATTCTAGAATTAATTAATTAACCAAATAATCACATTAATTGATTAATTAATATCTGACTCCATGAAATTGCTCGGGATGGCTCTATTGGAATATATACCAACAACAATATGCTTTTACAATAGAACAATGGTTCTAGATGTTGATGGCCTGAGGTAGATGGTACTTGAGTACACTTACTCCTTGATGTACGTGATGCATCTTGGCTCTACAAAAATGTATCATAATCTAAAGGATTTAAGCTAGTCCCAAGGTTTGAAGCATGATGTGGAAGAATTTGTTGCCAAGTGTCCAGTCTAACAACAAGTCAAGGTAGAGCATCAGAAGCCTACATGGACATTACAACCTTTGCCAATACCATAGTAGAAATGGGATCATACAACCATGGACTTTGTGGTTGGTCTTCCAAGGATTGCTAAAGGTATGATTCCATTTAGGTGATAGTTGAACAATTTATTAAGTTAGTTCACTTTTGTTAGTTAAGACAACATATACAACAAAGAAGTTGGCACACATATACATTGATGAGATAGTTTGTTTGCATGGTGTACCAATTACCATAGTATATGATAGATTCCCTTAGTTTGTGAGAAGGTTTTGTGAATGTCTGCATATAGATTTAAAGACACAACTAAGGTTTAACACAACTTATCACCTATAGACATATGGTCGGTCAGAAAGGATCATTTAGACGTTAAAAGATCTTTTGAGAGCATGCATTCTTTAGTTTCTTAGAAGTTGGGATGTGCATTTGATCTGATTGATTTTTCTTACAACAATAGCAATTAGAGAAGTGTAGACATGTCGCCATATGAAGCTTTGTACATAAGGCATTGCCGATCACCTATTTTGTTGGTATGAGGCAGGTGAATAACCACTTTTAGGTCTCGAGTTAGTGTGGTAAACTATGGAGAAGATCAAGGTGATAAAACAATAGTTGAAAGTAGCTCAAGACAGAAAGAAGTTGTATGTCAATAACCATCGTAGACCGTTGGAGTTCCAAGTTGGAGACCACATGTATCTCAAAGTTTCCCCTTGGAAAGGTGTGCTGAGATTTTCTAAGAAGGGTAAGTTGGCTCGTAGGTTTATGGGACCTTACCCTACATTGTCATGAGTTGGAAAGGTGGCATACATGTTAGAGTTATTGCTAGAGTTTCACAGGTTGCACAACGTCTTTCATGTTTCCATGATGAAGAAGTGTCACCCTGATACAGGACAGACAATATAGCCAGTGGAGGTTGAGTTGGAGGAGGATGTTTTTATGTTGAGGGTCTTGTGTTGATCCTAGATAAGCATGTATAGAAGCTGAGGAAGAAGGGCATAGCCTTGGTGAAGGTGTTTTGGCATCACCTTGGTGTGGAGGAAGCGACATGGGAGTTATAGGATGAGACACGTAGCAAGTACATGTCTTTGCTTGTGAAGATTTGGGGGTGAAATCCCTATTAGGGGTTCATGGTTGTAGGACCCCTGACCTGGCTTTATGGCTAAACATGCTTGATTATCTTAATTGAGTGCTTAAAATCTTAATCAAACCCTAACTAATGCTTTGATATTGTAACATACTGAAATCTACTATGTACCTCTTTGTACTATTTATCAATAAGATTTATTCTTCATTTTTGTCCCATATGTCTTTGGGGTTGAATTAGTGGAACTATGATGGTTATTGAATAATTATTTCCCATATATTCTTAATAAATGGTTTTGTGCACAAATCCCTTAGTAGAAACCGAAGTAATGGGCCTGAAGTGCAATTGTCCACTTATAATGTGGAATATATTATTCCAAAAATCACAAATAGAAAACACGCAAGATAATTTGATACACAATTTCATTTTCTTGAACTAAAAGTTACCTAAGGGCCAAGTAACACCCAATTTGGAAAATATAAATATATATAAAAGCCTTTATTAAAGGAAAATAGGAAATAAGCCAAGAAAGAGAAATAAAATATCTAATGTTCTCAAATTGGAAAACTAACTCCAAATTCGTAATCTAGAAATAAAAATAAGCCTTTGTGCAAGTTTTCATTTAATTTGGATGATATTTGGATAAGGTGAAAAAGTAGGAGAGAGAAAGTGTGTAGAACCTTCATTTTGATAAATAATTAAATAAATGGCACAAACATGAGCAAATAATGGCAAAATCGTATCTAAGACATTAATTGGGACAAGTGGGTGAAATTTGATCATATTTGGATAATCATAGAGTCATAAATGAAGGAGGAAAGAGAAAATGAGTTTTGAATTATTAACCATTAAAAGTCCTCAAAACTCAAAACTAATTCCATATTTGGATTCTACACCTCAAAATCACCCAGGATATCAATTTTTATTAAATTTGGAAATTGTTTGAGCCCTCAAAAGAAGGAAGAGAAATTCATTAAATAATATACACATCACTTTATTCGAATTATAATACAACTAGAAAATAAGTGTCACACGCCTAATAGGTATCCTTTGCACATAATCCGACATCTAGGAGAGCCTAATGATCCATTGGATATCAGGAGCTTGTCTCCTACCTCGGTCCAGATTAGGAAATAGGGAATGGTTTTTTGATTTTTCAAATTGCGATATCTCTCTGGATACTCAACCAAATAGAGAAATTTTTGACTTGTTGGACTCCTCTCTTGATTCTGCACCAGTTTAAACCAACATTTTCATGTTTTGATGAATAACCCAATTCTCTTGAAACTTCCCACTCACTTCATTTTCTAAAACCCTAACCCACACCTCCTTGCCTATAAATATCCATACCCCGAGCATCCCCATCACCTTTGCAACTCAATGCAACTCTTGATTTCTAGTTTCATTGTAGTTTGACCCCCCAATGAACAGCCAAGGACCTTGGGCTTGCGATGATGGTCCCTCTCTCTTCCCTCTACCCCCGTCCGAATCAAAGGTACCGTTGAGTTCATTTCACTCTACTCTTTCTTTAGCATCTTTTACTTTTGTATTTGGTCGTATTTTCCAGATTCACCCAAATTGCCTAGCAAGCAGCGGCTTGCTCTTGGAACCATGGCATGAGTCAATGAGTTGGGGAAGATAAACCCACACATTTTTATTGAATTGCCCTCGTTCGTCTTCTTTCTGCCTTTTTCTCGTGCAAGGACACGCCTGTCCTTTCGCCTTGTTTTGATCGCCCTTGACCCGACTTTGACCGGTTCTAGCCAGTGAGGTGGGCCACTGACTTGGCTCATTATGATTGGGTTAAGAAGTGCGCCCGACCCCACCCTCTCACTCTCTCTCTCTATCTTTTTAAAATGAAAATCAATTTTTCTAATTTTCCTATTGGTCAATTTTAGAAAATTCATATCTATTAATTCCTTGGTCCAAAATTAAAAGTAAAATATGTTCTACGTTTAGAAAAAGATGATCTAATAAAAATAATTTCAATGCCTAGTTTTGGGTTTTGAAAATAAGTGTTTTTGGGAATGAATTAATTAAGTAAAAATCACTAAAAATACATCTAAAAGTCCATATCTCTAAAATATATAAAATTATATGTTATTCTGATCATAAAATCCTAACTAAGATAGTGGTGATGGTTTCAAGACCTAAATTGATGGTTTGTAGAAAAAGTTGGTCACTTTAGGGTTTTTAAGCCTTCAATGAATGTACATAGTTCTCATACATGAACATGGCTATGATATTAGGATAAGTGGACCCTGATTTCATTTAAAGGTCGTGGAGAGTGGTTACTAGGGCTCTAAGTAAGAGGTTTGTGCATCTAACACCTTAGTTGGGAAATTTATGCCTTAACCTAATATTCGCTAATGAGGCTTAATTAAATCTAACTCTCTTTTCTTGAAACCCTAATTTCTTGTGCCTCAAATTAGATTATAGTTTCTTATTATTTGGCTTTTAAACCCCTTTCCCATTCTTATTGATTCGTATGATTATTCTTTCCATGACTACTTTTCTAGCATGTATATTTATGTTCTACTTAATTTAAAGTAGCGGTACTTATGTACAACCACCCACAGAGGGCATGTATTTATTTGCCTTGGGGAGTGTTTTTGTTCTCCCCACAATATTATTGGTGACTGGGAATTTCTTATTCTCCCCTCACCTAAGGTTAGACGTCCAGTAGGTGCCTCAACCCTACTTAGTTAGGTAGACATATATATCTTACATGCAAACCCTTTTTAATTTAATAATTATTGGCAAGTTTATTTTTAATATAGCCTCATACTCTTGTTATGCTCATCTTATGATGAACCCTATCATGTTTTTACTTTCTTATCTTATCTTGTTATCCTAGATTAGTTTTTGTGACACATACTTTTTCTTCCCTTTTCCTTTTGTTGTGTTCTTTCCCAACCACCCAGGTGCTGGTGCTGAGCAAGGAGAAGGACAAGCTTGAAGGAAGCTATCTTAGGAGTAGATCTCAAGCTTTTTGGAAGGATGACTAGGTTGCTATAGCTAGATCCTTTTCTCTTATCTTTTATTTTGGGAACAATCATGTAGTGAATATTGAAAGCCATGTAATAGGCTTAGTATTTTTATTTCCGCTGCTATTGACATTGTATAATGTATCTAGAATCATGCTTATTTAATTGGATTATTACACAAGCATCCCAAAGTATCTCTTTTGTGAAAAGTGTGGAGTTTTTGTATGCCCTTTAAATTTTAGTAAGGAGGTGATCTCGCCTCTTTACAGATATCTTGTGACAAAGCTAAGTTTCAAGTTTGGTCCAATTTGGACATTGTTTGATCAAGTTATACAATTTATGTGCTTATATGGACCTTTATGCTATTTTCCCACATTTGGGGTTTTATACGTACTTTTCACATGTATGTTGTACCACATAAGTTCTGATAACATGTTTGATATAGTTGCACCTTTGAGAACCTAGACAAACCATCATATGTGGGGTGTTATCTAACTTAGGATGAAAACTAGGGTTTCTCACCTATGTACCTAGGTCCATGGTTTCCCTTTGTAATCTTGTGATTTGGTGGTTCCACTATGTGAGAGTGGGATCCAATGATTTTCTTGTGTAGACTAAGATTTGATGGTTTCCTCTTGAGGCACCAAGTTTGATGGTATTCCTTGTGATAAGTACCAACTGATGTTAGTTTAAGGTTTGCTTTTGTGGCTATGTAGGGGCATGATCTGATGGCCTATCTATTGATACAACTTGATGGTGTTCCTAGGGTTGACAACCAATGGTCCATCTAGCATCATAAACCAATGGTAGATTTGTTTGCATGGATTGGAGGTTTCAGCCTTTGGATACATGTCGCCATGCACACCTTCATCTCCTTCCTTCTTCTTGAGAGGTCCGACCTTCTTGCTTGGGGGAATAAGAAGAGATTTATAGGAAAAATCTTGGTCAAGCTAGGTTCCATGTGCTCTAGGATTTGGATCTACCCTCTCTAGGAATGTTTAGAGCTTCCCAACCTTGTTTCTTGACCTAAACAAGTAAGATTATCTTCTTTACCTTCATTTTCCTTGCTTCCCTCCTTCTTCTCTCTTCCTTCTTAGTAGAGCTTGAGCATGTGAATGAAGAACTTCTTATTTCTTCTCTTTTGACCTATATTTTCTTTATTCTTGAAGAAGGGAGCTATCTTGGAGTGTTTGGAGTGTTAAAGCTAGGGTTTCTCTTCTCTCTTTCGAGCTAACTTGTTGTTTGGACATTCATCACCCTCCTTGAGGCGAGTTGTATAAGTTTCTTCACATTTCTTTCTTACTCTTAACTTACCATACATTGATCTATTCCTAAAAATGTAGTAACAAGTAGAAAGATGATCCCTTGAGTAGGGTTTGAGCTTATTTGGAAATGCTTCTGTAGATAAACTACATTTAGATATTGAGTATGATATTCTTTTGATGTATTCTATCTAATCCTTACATATTTATGGAAGTCGATGGTTTTGTTTTTCTTGAAATGATGGTTTCTCCTTTTTTTTGGTCGGTAAAACACTCTATTGCTATAATATTGCCAAAAACCTTGGGTACAAAGTCTTGTGCCCCATATTACAAACCAGGGTGAAAAAAATCACCAACCAAGAAAACAAAATACAAAACACAAGAAATCTAGGTAACTGGGTCTATGAAAAAGGAAGGGAAAAGATACTACATAACGAACAGATTCCCAGGAAACCAAAAGAGATAGACCTAACTAGCCCAAGCAGCACTAGCATAAAAACCAACTCTCTGAAAGTGTGCAGCCTTGGTAGAAGAGCTAAAACACCAGTTGCCTGAGCCACCAGTACGCCCAGCAGATCCAAGCCCGACTTAATCAAAGAACCAGATCAGAGGCTACCAACTTGTAAGATATAAATCACCAGGTTATCATACCCTGAATCATGAAACACATCCAAGCCCTGCAAGCAGCCAATCAAACACTGCAATAAAACTCCATTTCTCTGAAAGTGTGCTGACTAACCACCAGAAGAAGCTCGAAATGACCCATGGGACAAAATAGATTACCTGAAGAAGATAGGATACAAGTAAGAAACCTTGCCAACTAGGGAGAGACAAAAGAGAGAATTAACCACCCTCTCTTTTTTTCCTAGTTGTTTTCTGATTTCTCTTAGACCATGATTCCTCATACTCTAGAGAAATATCTCTCAAGTGATCTGAATCAACATCAGAGTTGGACTCTCCAATGGATTATTCATCATCCTTGAATAGATTTTCTTTGCTCTGTTGGTAATCAACCGAGAACCCACAACTCTCCAAAATCTTGTTGATCTTCCAAGAGTTGGATACACTTCTATTAATCTCAAGGTCCCAATCCAAATTGATGATGCTCATGTTGCAAATTGGAGAAGAGCCAAACATATCTGGCTCAACTAATGAGATACGGGCCGCATTGGTCTGAATTGGAGGGTCTAATCCAATCCCTGTGAGAGCTACCTATTTAACCTGCTGCTCGATGACCTTCAACATGTTATCTTCATCAGTGGTATGGGAGACAACATCCCATCTTTCAATTGAGTAGCCTTGCCCTGATCAGAATCAACAACATTGCTACTCTTTGAGGCATTCTTACGAGCACATGTGCTCTTACCGAACCTCACATGTAGATCCTTGTCTGGAGGAGGCTTCCTTGCTTTCTGATGGTAGGAAGGTTGGCGATGACCGAATCTCTTACAGCACGGGCAGACAAGAGGCTTCGAGATGACTTCGACCTTCAGTTGCTTGACAATAAAGTCCACCATTGCCTTCATGAATCTGGGAAGGATGGACTCTCATCTGACATCAACACAGATGAGGGTAGGGACAAGGCATCCCACCATGACAGAGGCATCATCGATATCAACAGGTCTCCCAAGAGTGTTTTCGACTCTAGCGATGTGGTCGTAAGACCAAGGAAGCCCCGGATTTTCGATCTTCACCCAAATGGGGACCTGTGAGAAGGATAGAGGTAGAAGAGAATCTCCCGACCTCCATGAATGTGCCACAATCAATGATCCATCCATAAAGCATGGAGCCTCATCTAAAACTCTATCCTACTCACTTGACAATGGGAGCTTGATGATGTAGCCTTCTCTTTCCTCCAAGAAGATCTCAACAGGTCCACTCGACCGCCACTGTCTCCGGATCCATCTAGCGAGCTGCTTGTGGAACGGCTTCCTTCCAACGAACCTAATTGAGACGAACTCACCCCAATCAGGGATGGAGGAGTCTTGGCTAGAAAGTGAGGCACACTTCTCTCCATCTACATTGATGGGCTTGATGAAATCGATGGTCGTGACTCGCTCAACGCGTCGACCTAGTCTATTGGACAAGAGCTAGTCGACAATCGTTGAAGACGAAGAGGCTGCGTCACCATCGGTCTGATTCCTTGGGGGAGCTTTCGGAGAGTCGCTTGGGGAGGCATTAGCTGGAGCCACTACTTCCTTCCCTTCGTGGTGTGCTACCTTTTCTGGACCAGGGGGTTGGGCAGGGATGCCTCCATCTCTAGTCCTCACCGATTGAGGAGCAAGAGGAGTCGAAGATGACTCTACGACACCATGATCCTTCTCCCCACCGGCACTAGGGTTTTGCCCACAGCCGCGCCCTCTTCCGCCCTTCCCTCGAGCCATTTCATAAGTGATATGATGGTTTCTCCTTAAGTGATATGAATTGATTTCTAACCTAGAACTATGATTGATGGTTGAACTCTCCCTGCCAAATAATGGTTTATACTAAGTTGCTGATTTTATGGTTTTCTTGGTGCATGACAAACAAAGGTTTTACTAGTAAGTGGAGCTAGGGTTTCACTTATGCTTGAGGATCAATGGTTATACATCATTCAAGAATTGATGGTCATGTTGATACCTAAGTGGATGCTCTCGTCAAGAATTGATGGTTTGTTTTGCACTAGAATTTAAGGTTTTTACTTAGTGGAGAAGATATGATTTCACCTAGCTTCACAACTGAAGGTTTCTCTAGATTTTATAAATGATGGTTTGACTTCTCTTAACAAACAATGGTTTCACCTAGTGTTGACAAATGATGCTCTACCTAGGTTTTCAAATGATGGTTTAACTAGCTTGTCAAATGATGGTCCTTCTAGCATTTGAAACTGATGGCTTGCCTATGTTCACAACTGATGGTATTCCTATGGTTCACAATTTATGGGTTGATGGTTTCTCACAAGTGATGGTTAACCTAATGCTAACAACTGATGGCTTACCTATATCTCACAACCTATGGCTTTACTAGGTGCATCAAGCAATGGTTTTGCTTAACATTAGAAATGATGGTTTTGTTTGAAACCCATGATCAGATGGCAGTGTTTGGTTGGATAAGCATCCATTATCCGATGGGGATGCAAGGTATATTTGTCCATAATTGTGTTTAGTATGACAATAAATGGTCTTTCTAGTGACCATGATTTGATGGTTTTGTTTTTGACTAAGTTCATTCATGATCCTATGGTCTTGCCTTTTCCTAGATATGTGTATAAATTGATGGATTACTTATGTCTACTGATGTATGATACCAATCCAATCCACCTTGCTAAATCTTAGTTACGATTATTAAATGGTGATGATTTAATACATGTACCTTCCTCTAATGTTAAAATGATGAAGGGATACTCTCATAATGATGTGGTAACCCTACTACATCACTTTGTAAACATCATAGCTCTTATAATTGATGAAATCTTATGCTAAATATGCATAAAAAAGTATGTTGATGATTTGTAGCCGTACAATTTTGAAAGATAATGATGTTCTTATAGGAGGTAATGTGAATTGTCTAAATGGCCTTTGGGAATGACTTGATCCCCAATGGAAGTGTAACCCTCTTTATGTTGGACAAAGGATTAGTACCCTGTGATGTTGTGATAAGGAATATATCTCATACATTTTATATCTTTTGGAGTTGTTATATACCAATGTTTTTTTGTAGAAACCTTTTAGGGTTTGTATGTACCTTGATTGATACAACCTAAACTCACCCAATTGGAAATAACTAATCAAGTGAAACCCTAATCATGTAGTGCCATGTTCCGTAGAACTATTCCAATGTCAGAACTCATAGGATGGAGAAACAAGTATTCGATAAGGGAAACTCAGGCAGTATATTGTTGAGTAATGCGTCTACAGGGAGAGTGTATCCTTGTCATCCTAATCCCAAGGTTATGTATAATGTTTGAGGCCGTATCTCAGGTGAATGAGTATATGTATATGTGATGTGATGAAGGAAAAATCTGATTGTAGCTTAGATGATAGTGTTAGATACCTTAGTTTCTAGTGTTGTCATCTATATACCAAGGGTGGACTAGGCTTATTGCACCATGACTAATGTGTCATTGTGATGGACTCATATTGACCGAGGGGAAGATATCTTAGGATTCCAGCTCTTCTTAATCTTGTACATAATTGATTGTGACTTCACAGTGGTCAACAAGAAGTTTTAGTGATATCCCTCAAACTCCCCATGGCTTAATAAAATATCTAATTCATCCATGTAGCATATCTATTAGGGTTACCGTGAACAACATTGGTTGATAACCCTTGCTTTGTTTCTTGTGATAATTAGTTGATGTAGAATGTGGTAAGAGAAATAAATTGTTTAAATGGTATCAACTTTATATGTTCCTTCAGTGTCTATGTTAATCTTTGAATTTTTAATGCAATCTACTATATCTATTGAATCAAGTAACCTGCTATAATCAATGAATGTTGTTGAGAGTTATATCTCTTGCTGGGACATGGGTCTCACCTTGTGGGTCACCACATCCTTTTAGGTGATCATTAGTAGTGTTGTTAGGCTTGTGGTTGCTAGGAGGAGTAGCTTGGGGATTAGTAGGAATAGAAGGTTGGCTAGTGTTAGTGTGTCCTAGAGTCGTCCATGTACTCTTAGTTCTAGGCGAGGAAGTTTTGTAGACTATGTATATCAGATCGATCTTTTGGAAGTATGTTGATGTTATATATGATGTATATATGTGGAACAATGCTTTTGTATAAATATTGTGGTTGAGGCCACCGATGAGTTGTATACATACCTGGTATGGTATGTTCTTTATGCAAGATGTTGAACCTTTTTGTAAATATTCTTGGACATGTTTGAGAAGTTTTATCTGGTTTTAGTTATCCCCTTTTCTTTCTATGTGATCGATCATGATTTGGATTTGAGTAATCTAATTTATCATGGCAGTGTGCCACAAAACTTTTCTCATTGGACTCAAGAGATCCAATCTGACTCAACAAGCTCCTATAGAGCCATTTTCTCGGTTGGTGGAGATAATATCCAATCCCGATGGAGCTAGGATTGGTTAGGGTTGGAGCATCAATTGCCAATTCCTCAACTGATGCCTACAAAAAGACTCTCTTAGCATCAACACAACTACACCAACTAGTTTCAACCCCCCAACTAGGGACAATTCACTCTTTGCACCATCACCTTTCAACATCATCTTCTTCGACAATGACAATCTCGTCCTCAACAATTTGCGGTGAAACAAACCAATTATCATTTTCAAAGGCGTCAAATGGATGTCTGATGAAGATTCCAACCCTTGGAGGAATGTGCGAAAGCCTGGAACTAGTTCCCCTAAAATTGGTTCCTAGAAATTTAAGGTACTCAACGGACATACTTCTTTCGATCATCACGAGGTGAAGTAGTGATTGGGAAGGCTTCACGAGACCCTCAGGAAATTACTGTAGTCGTTCATTTCTCCAAATTGAGGTATGCAACTTCCCTTCTTCTGGGATCCTTCTACAATCTTCATAAGTCCCAGACGCCACCTTTGATAGTCTTTGTAGGTGTATGTCTGTTGGTTGAGATGGTCAAAAACCCCATGAAGGTAGTGGTAACAAAGGCTATCACAACCTCCAACATGGGGTCAACTCCAATAAACTCCATGACTATTAATAGATGCAACTTGTTGTGGGAGATACAATATCGGCTAGCAGATTACCTATCTGCCCATAATCTGTGTGACATTAGTGTCACAATGTAAGTGCAAAAGGATCCTTTTCCCCTTAGTTAAATGTTGATCGCGTGCCATATCCTAGATAATTACAAATTTGGTAATGTGGCAGCTAAGGATTGGCCTGAAAATAGTTTAAAATTGTAAAATGATTAGGAATTGACTGTAGTTTCAAACTTAGTCAATATGTGTGTATATATATATATATATATATATATAGGAAAATGAGAGGAATATAAATATATGGGTTTCAAAACCAAGTTTGGTCTTGAATTCAAAAACATATTTTGGTTGATGTCCAGACAAAAATGATTTCATGGAAACCCTGAGTGTGTAGATTAATGTTTATATTTTCACCTTAATTCATGAGATCTGATCTAAATCAGTAATGATATGTTTAATCCATTGATTAGGGTTATATTTAATTGAAAATTAGGGTTTTGAACCTTAGGAATCATAATATGGAAAATCTAGGTTTTATGATGTTTAACCCTAAACAAACCACAAATTTGACCCTAAACTATGACTTAGAATTTGAATTAGATCTAAGAAGCATTATGACTGAATGTAAAGGTGACTCTTTAGTAATATGTTAAATTGTAGACTAATTAGTTGATTTTCTTGGATTGTATTTTCTTGAAAAGCATATGTGAAAAGGTACACAGTATCTTATGACTACTCGTTCATATTGACTTTCTAGAATTGTCAATTGTTTCATGTTTCTTAATATCATGATAAGCTACTTGGATGCTTATTCATTTCCTATTCCTATATAATTCCCTATGTGTAGCACATATATTAAGAATACTTACTTGAACCTAACACTCTGTGTAAGATCCTTGACCTAGCTTTATGCATGATTGTGTTTACATTATATAATGAGATTCTTAAACCGTAAGTTAATCTCTTGAGATGACTTAATAAGATGTGACATGCTTGTATTTTCAATTTGATCCAATTTGATGGATGTTTGAGCTATCTTTGCTATATATGTACATGTTTTGGGCCAGATTGCAATTTACCCATGAGTGAGGGTGATCTTGCCAAATTCCACATGTTGAGGGTGCTTCTTTTACCTTAGCATCATGAGAGAGAATATGGTTCTATGAGGTGCCTTGTTTGAAACATGGTTGATAATGTGACATCACATGGTGATATTAGGGTTTCTAGGGTTTGCCTTGTTGATGTAGTAACTTTGCTAGGGTTTGAGTGTTGCGACCACTACACCACTTTTGATGAGTGTAGCAATCATAAGACATACCAAAAGTGATGTTGTTTAGACCTTAGTGACCTAGGGATGGGTTGGTCGAAATAGTTTATCCTCTAGTGAAGTGTATCGACCATGTATATGGAGACCTAGGGTTTTGATCGTTACAAGTGTAAGGAAGTGTTTCGATCAAAACAAAGTGGTAGCCAACCTAGATGGTCACTACACTTCTATGGATAAACATCAAATCTTCAAAACATGCATGTGCGTGGAGGCATGACTATTTATGTTGAGGGAAGGTGTCCTTTTGATACTCTCACGTGTTGACACCTCATAAACTCTTATTTCCCTCCTACCTTGTGTATATAACCCCTTCTCTTGACTAGAAAATATCTTTTTTGGGCCCAACTCTCTTTCTTCTCTCTTGTGACCATCCTTAGAGATTTGGGAGAAAAGGAGGTCTGATCTTGAATCTATGGAGGCCGATCAACCTTGCATGTTGAAGATCTTGTGCTTGATCAACCTTTGGTGGTGATTCATGGTGATTTCTTCCCTTGGTAAGTGATCTTAACCCTTGATCACATTTCCCCTTTTTGAAATCTCTATCTTCTTCTTCCTCTTGGCCATGAGACTATGGATATACCATGGTGGCTTTCCTTGAATATCTTCTTTCTTCACAAGGGTCAAAGACCATGTTTGACATGGTGGTACCTGAGTTAGAAGAAGATATCTTCTTTCTTCTTCTTTTGGTTTGGCCTAGGGTTTCTTGTCCCCTTTTCTTGAGCTATCTTTTATGAACATGGTATTCTTTTATTTGGAGGTGATCATTTGTCTATGGAGTTGCACTTAGTTGGAGTTCTTTTTCTCTCTCTTGGAGCTTGAGATCTTGTAAGCTTTGATCATCAATCAAAGGCAAGTTATATAACTTTTCCCTCATCTATTATTCACATCTTAAACATGATCATATGTTGCTATTCTAAATCTTAAAAATGTGTTCCTTATTATTATAGAAGAAGTGACAAAATTTTGGGGTTTATTGTTTTAGTATTTTTGATAGGATTACTCTTTCTTGTAAACCTTAAATCTTTGTACCTGATTTAGTGGTGATTGAGAAATTAATATGTTTCCTTGGATTTTTATCTAAGGAACTACTTCACTATTTGTATGGTTCGTTTGTCATGAACAACATGAGGTTTTGGGTATGTTAACATGCATAAGAAAACCGATTTTCTCTCTTTAAACATAGTTCTTTTGGTAACCTTCTATGACCCATAATCTAGGGTTTGATGAACACCTTTGAATGGAGAGTTCTTCTTAAGTGATGTTTCGTATTCCCTGATGTTAATCATTTGTTTCAAACAAATTTGGTTCTGATATGTAGTTGGGAACGTGGCTGACCTATGGTCTCTACACCCTTTGATCTTCCTCTTGGTTCAAAACCCTAGTGGGTGGTTGTTGCGACCGCAACAACCCTAACCCTATTAGGGGTGGTCACTACACACCATACTTGACATAACATAATGTTGCTGCTTGGTTACTTAGTCTTTTGGTTAACGTTGCATTTGAGATGGTGAAGTATGATGGTTGTAACCCTTATCTAGGGTCCTATAGAAGTCATGACATGGTTGATAAAGTGACTTGGTCGATTCATTTGAGTTGGTTTCGACTGCAACACAATAGGAATAGATGGTTGACACACCTTGGTATGGTAGCACTCGTAATGCCATCTTTAGGCATCACCAAGTGTCACGATTGCAACACCATGTTGCATGCAACTCAGTCATAACACAACATCACCTAGTGTTAGGATCGTAACACCATGTTAGGCGATCAAGGTCGACACACACACATGTATGAACATGGTCTCTACATAGTGTAGGTCACTACATACAATACTCTATTGACTGCAACACATGGCATATGGTCTATGCATGATTATGTGATGATGTATAACTAATCATTAGCAATGGTGTTTAACATTAATACACTACAAACATGTGGGAGGTGATTAAATTAAGGTTTTTTTGATGGAATGGTCCTATGAAAAGATAATTGACTACATATGAAACCCTAACCCTAATCTTGTGATAATGTCATGTATGTGCTTAATCTACTTGCAGATTATTATTACATGATGGTGTTTTATCTCTCCTACTTGTGTAACCATAACTTACAAGTGACATGAATGTCATATCTATGAGAATTCTATGGTGATCCATATGTAATACATGGTGGTTATTTTGAGTATTGTTGAGACATATTATGATATTGCATGAGCAGGAATTATGTGATTGGATCTAATGACCTGACAAGTGCCTTGTGCATAGTTTGAGATGGAATCCTCTAGAGATAATTGAGGGATTGATATCCCATGGTAATGTGGTGCTGATAATGACCTTGTGAATGGTAGTAATACAAGTGTCATGTGATGATGAGGCAAGTTCTGACTTTTTACATTTTATATCTTCTTAAGTTGTACCCTACCTTTAGTTTTGTAGAATCTGTTTAGGGTTTATCAGTTGTAACTTGATTGATGTATTAAAATATTCCCAATTGGAATATCTAATCAAATGAAACCCTAATCATATAGTTGCTCTGCACCATAGATCCATCTTCAATGTCAGTTTCTAGCTGGATGGTGAAACGAGTAACTCCTATGAGAAACTCCAAGCGGATATCATTGAATATGCAGGGTGCAACTCGAGGTATCTCCTTGTATCCTTAAATTGTTATTTATAGTAGTATGATGTCTTATTTTTGAATGATCATGCACGATCCTGTTCTCTAGTGTTGTGTCATGTACCAAGGCAGGCTAGTTGTTTTACAGGATCATAGCTCTAACTATGGCTTGCTATCTAAAGGACTATAACTTTGACTATAAGTTGTTGTTTTTGCAGTCTGATTGTTATGTCACTACTTTGCATACTTGAACTGACAGAGTAGTGCATGTAATGATCATGGAGTCCGACTCTTCCATATACTTTGTATGATACTAATTTTGACTTAGCAGTGGTTAGTTGGATTTGAGTGGTACACGTCAAATCCTTAGGAAATAATAACGAAAGTTGTTAAACAACCATGTAGTATATTTGCTTAGGGTCAAATACGAATCACATTGGATGACTCCATGCCTTGTTTCTTATACTGTTTAGTTTATAACATTTATACATGTTCTACATATTCCTTCTAAAAGTATAAAATGTTCTACTGCTCAGTTGTAACTTCTTAAACTGCTTAAACAATGTTAACTACTTTATTTACCTTCTCTATTGTATTAGTGTGCTTATAATAGACGTTGGCGAAGAGTTATATCACTATCTAGGATGTTAGGTCTCACACTGTGGGTTTCCACATCTTTTAGGTGGTCGTGCATGAGGAGGTAGAGGTCATGCAGCCGGTGCTGAGCAACAACGAGAGCAATAGCTGTCAGAAGGTTGAACACGCTACTAGTGTTTTGTAGTAGAGTCCTATGTATCATCCCTGTACTCTCAGGTCATTGGGGAGATTTTGTTGTTTTGTAAACCAACACAAGGTTTTTGGCTTTATGCCATGATTGTATAGAAATGGCATGTAAATCTAAACATGTTGTAATATGTAATAAATGGTGGCATGATAGCCTTTGAACATGATATGTATTATCTTTTGGCATATTTGAAATACAAATGGCCAGAGTTGAGGGTTGTACATGATATATCTCAATTGAGATGCTGCATTGAGAATGGTTTTAGTTTACCCTATTTTGTGGTAATATGTTTGATTAGTGAAAATTCTTCACTTTGTTTTGAGTAATCTCGCTTTGTGTGGTGAAGGGTGTCACACTCTCTCTTATGGAAAGTTTGGTAAGGCAATTGAAAAATTATTGCAAATACACCAAGAATCATGGGGAATAAATTCATTATTAGAGTAGCCACCATGAATCCCTAAGAGTCCAATGCAACTATGAATGGGAAAGCTTGTGAACCTTGAGAGTCCATAACACGAACCAAAGGAAAAACTTGTGCACCTAAGATATGGAAAACATTGAGTCAATAAATTATATAGAAATAAAATGTTTAAAATTCATTAATAATGTTTTATTATGATTGATATGTTGTTGTAATACATGCACAATTTTTATATGCACCTACATACACAATATAGAAACATATTGACTGCCTTTTGTTTTTAACCATTTTAGGTAGTCGACTTACGTTAAAAATTGAAACTATGAAGATTTAGATGAATGCATTGAAGCTTATAAAGATAATGTCACAAGGAGAAATAGATAGGTGTAAAGAAATAGTGTTTCATACCATGCAATTCTTTCCCTTTGAAAGTATATACAACTCCTTGAAGAGAAATTATCTTTTTATACAATAAAACAAAGTTATGTTTTGGAATTATTGATTTTTATTTATTATTTCTTAAGTCTAGATCCTGGAAAAATGAGATGATGGTCCTTGTCCCTATGGTATTCCTTAAATGCTAGATAATTAGCGGAGGGGTCACCACAACTATTATTGGACCACTTAGTAATCAAATAACCTACAATGAGTAAGAGTCTCGATTATTTGATAGAAACATCATGGAATTATTAGGGCATTGTCCAGAAACAATGGTATCCATAAAGGATCACATCCTGGAGGCTGGAAATTTTTTCCTCCACACCATTAGTTGGAAAATGAGGACTTCGAGGCCTCTCTAAATCCCACCTGGACAAACTCTAAGGAATTTACCAAATAATATACCTCTACATCTTCTCATCTAAAATTTCTTCATGTTCCCATATATTTGTTTTAGTAATCATATAGTTCACTTTTCTCCTCATCTTGAGTGAGGAATTTAGAATGAAATAGGATAAGACATCATCTTCTAATTAAAGTACATACAATGTTAACTAAAGGAATAGATATAGAAGATGTGTCATAAATTGTATGTCCCTCTTATGAGGGTAAAACCTAGAAAGTCTTAGGGATGGTTAGGATAACCCAATTGGCTATGAAAAACTTAAGTGGGTTAAAGGAAAGATAAAATCCTATGATGTAAAGGTTAACCCTTAACCCTGACTAAAGAGCTAGTCTTGGACCCAGTTGGCTGAGAAGAACTTAAGTGGGTTGGTAGAGATAAAAGCCTATGATGTAAAGGTTAATCCATAATTTTGATCAAAACACTAATCTTGGGGAGAATAAAAACCCTACCCAAGAAAACCCTTAGTGATAATGAAGAAAGAGAAAGCCTAAATAAGTTGGGTAATCTGACTTAGTTATCTAAAACTAGGTACCATGTAGTCATTACAGTGCATGCAAATAGGTGAAATGCCAGTGGCCATGCATGCTCATGGGGTACACATGTATGATTACATGTCTATGAAGGTATATAAAATCAATTTTTTACACGAGGATACATATAAAACCCTTAATTCCCTTTTAGGGTTTGGTCTCCTGAGTGAAAAGGAGGACCTATGCAGGATGGATAATCCAAACTCCATGGGGTCAACCTGTGGATACAAAGTCTAACCTCCTAATGAGAAACCATGGGTACTCCTTAGGATGGCCTAACCTAAAGGGATGAGTTGAACGACCTTGTGATTTGTTTGAACAAATTAATGTATCTATGGATGTCCTAAAAGAAACTCAACGTAAGGAATTAGATATGTTAATAAGATATGGACATAAGACATGTAAGCCCTAATACTACCAAGTATGAATAATGAACATGTGTGTTAGTGTATATATATGTATATATACATACATACATACATATATATGTATGTATGTATGTATGTATGTATATATATATATATATATATATATATATATATATATGTATGTATGTATATATATACACACACACAGACACAGACACACACACACACATATATATATATATGTATGTATGTATATATATATATATATATATATATATATATATATATATACATATATATACATATATATATATATATGTATGTATCGGAAAGTTGGTAAATATATTTCCGACCCCAAAGGGGACAAAGGCGAGTTTTACACAACATAAAACCCTAAGAGGGAATCAATCTCCCACATGTAGGATATTTACAAAAGATCCTAGTTTCTTAGCCTAGTATTATCAATTACTAGGATATTCTTATAACATGAATACATCATCTTAATTTCATGGGAAATCTTTTCAAAGAGCACCAACTCATCAGTGGATTGACCACCAAACTTCCTTTTGTTCCTCTCAGTCCAAATGTAGTGTGTGCATGACGACACACACCATATGGCTAAGATCTTGTTACCTCCTTTCAAGCGAGCAACTATGAGAAGTGCCTGTGGCAAGTCCGCCTGCTGGTTCACTTGCATCTTCAGAGCACAACGACCCCATAGATATATCCATATCTTACAGGTTCCAAATAGGTGATCCATGTCCTCCTCGCCCAATCGACAAAAAAGACAAGCGCTGCTAACATTAGGATACCACATTTTGATTTTATTCAATGTGGGCAGGTAATCCTTGTAGGCTCTAAATGTTGTGAGGCTCCATCTCAGATTATGGAATCTAATCCAGATACTTGTAGCTCTATCATCAATTGGGTTTCTTATTCTGCACTTCTCCCAACTCTCTTTGTCTGAATCATCGGGATTGAACACCTCTAGAACATCAGTCATCCTTCTCCAGTGGGTTGAGAACCCCCAATGATGTGTGGGTTTCTCTTGCAGATTCAAACCACATCTAATATGCATCCACTTCGACCAAGTTGAGTCCTTGTCCATAAGATTCTTTATTCTTTTGATTGTATAAAAATTTGCTAACTCATGCAAAGACTGTAGCCCAAGTCCACCTTCCTCGAGAGGGAATGCAAGCTTAGTCCATCTAGCAGGGTGTGTAGCGCTCCCCCAATTCAAATATCACTCATCATGATTTCCATTCTCCTTAGTACAGAAGCCAACACTTCACCTTGAGCCATCCAGTAATGGATCAAACCCATAACACAAGATGTTATCAGCAGAATATGACCTGCCATAGAAAGCTTAGCTCCCGGCCACCTCCCAATCATGTCCTTCAGTTGGTTGAGACACATGTGGAAATGTATTCTCCTTAGATTACCCCCATCTAGAGGGAAACCAAGGTACTTAGTGGGTAGGTTTACTAGTTGAACACCAAGAAGACTCGCCATCTCTTCTTTGTTCATAACAGATTTCGAGAAGAAGACACTGGTCTTGGAATCACTGGTCCTCATGCAACTGAAGCTCCCAAATTCCTCCAAGATTGTCCTCAGCTGAATCAAGCTCCGCGGCATGTCTTCCACAAAGATTAAAACATCATCTGCAAACAGCAGATGAGACATGACCGAAGTGTTCCTTATGGTATACATTCTAATCAGTCTCTTAGACACTACCTCATTGATCTTCCTACTTAGACCTTCCATCACAATGTTGTATAGAAGGGGTGACAGAGGGTCATCCTGGTGTAAGCCATTTGAGTTTGTGAACAAACCCTCAGAAGAACCATTGAGAAGAAGAGGGAAGGAAGGAGTGGATACACACTGTTTCACTAGCTCAATCCACTTCTCACTAAAGCCGAGACCTTCAAGACAATGCCATAGATAGTCCCAACGAACAGAATCATACAACTTCGTAATATCAAGCTTGAGACACGCTGAAGGAGTGCTTCTCTTATGATTGAAGTTTAAAGTAAACTCGGTAGCCAGTAAAGAGCAGTCTTCAATCCTCCTTCCACGAACAAATGCCCCTTGGTTGGGGGATATTATCCTAGGAAGAATCATAGCCAAACGCTGAGTTATAATCTTCATTACAGATGATAATAAGCATGGGTAGAAATGATCTCACTCTTTGGAATGAGAGCCAAGAACACATGGTTAATTTGCCGAACCATGTTGCCTCCATTGAAGAACCAAATGATAGCCTCAGTGAGGTCATTTTTAATGGTCATCCAGTTCTATCTATAGAAGTACCCATTAAACCCATCGGGTCCAGGGCTTTTATCCGCACCAATGCTTTGGATGGCACTCAAGATTTCATCTTCATCTGGATTCTTGCATAGGTACACATTATCCTCAT